>JARHVA010001794.1:3055000-3093561 GCA_037957365.1 Torreya grandis
TTTTATCTTGCATCCAAATCTTGCTTTAGGGACAAAAAGTTGGTCAGTAGAATGTATACGTGTTCAATTTCTCACCCAATCAAAAAATAATATTCGCAAACATGTCCAAATGGGTTTATAAACATAATAATGTTCTTATTCTACCATTCATTAGGCCTCATATTCAATTTATAGGCAAGAAGTGCATGGACATTGATATATTATTCTCATTCTTAAAAGGAAAAGGAAAACAAGCTTTACACATGTACTACAAGAGAACCTTTAGGGTGGAGATAAATTTTTAGCTCTTATAGGTTGATGGGTGAATCTTATAATCACACCCTTGAGGATTATATACCACTCAAAATTACATAGAAATGGTGGAACATTTTATCTCATAGCTGAATATTTCTTTAGGCACTATAATTTTGCTAGTAGAACACATATGTGTTGAATCTATCACCTAATTGAATATCTTCACAAATGTATCTTGATGGGAATATAAATGATGGAATTAAATTATTCCATCTTTTTTTTACCTATTGGAGTTAAAAATTATATGTGTATAGATTCATCCTTGAAGATACTCTTCTTATTTCTAATAAATCAACTATACATGAAACTCTACTGACATTACCTTTGGGTTAGCAAAATGGTGACATGTGGATCGATCTCACTACTCTACTTGCATAATATGAATAATCCTTGAAAATTTTCTTGCATCACATGTAGGTTAGTAGGATGGTGAAACATGGATGGATCTCATCGATCCGCTTGCCTATGATAAAACATAAGAAAGACTCTATTAGCATCACCTATGGGTGGGAAGGATGATGACACGTGGAGATGTCCCATTAATTCACTTACTAGGCTGACTTGTGTTCTTAACTTGGGCTCCAGGTGAGTGGAATAACATCACATGTCAAAATTAAATGACTATGGGATGTCTCAATAAATAGTTAAGCCCAAAATAATTTGTTTAATATAAAACATAGGGAAATAACTAGTTAAAAATAGAATATATTAGCTTAGTTAGCGATTCAATCAAAAATACATGTAGATAGAAGATTTTTTGAATTGAAATAAAATCAAAAGAAAAAAAATAAATCATGCATATGGCTTATACATAGCTTTGATTCTCCTTCTCATAACTTTTAAACACACTTCAAACATCAAAATGAGATTAAGTTTATGCTATTCAAATTACACATCATAGTCGTCTGGTTCAATAGACCTTGAATTAGGATATTCAATCAATAGTGGGTCCTTATTTAGATTTTAAAATGGGGTGAGTGTGTTAGGGCACAACATAGATGCTAGCTAATATTTATTCAAGAATGAAAAATATCTCTTTTATTATTTTGGAATCTTATCATCAATATGGTACACACTTTTATTTTATAGTTTCCACTTACTTTTGGAAATATCTATTTCAAAGGGAATCAGGATACCTTGGCCACTAGAAAAACTTTATCTAACAACGGGAATAAACTTGAAACGTAGTAAAAAACACAAAAAACCATACAAAGGAGTGATACTAAACCAACTCTGATATTAATTTGATCTAAAAATTAGGTGGATATTCCACACATTACTTTACTAACATGGATCTTATGACTCCTAATGCAATAAATGTTTATAAGGTGATTGTTTTAAGATATTTACAAAGCTAAAATAGAGATAAATAAGTGATGGAAATGAATAATATCATATATTTTACATGAGAATTAAGAATAAGAATAATAGAATCCCAAAATGAACATGATATTTATCCTTGAGAAATACATTATGAAAAAAAATCTAGTGGGTGGTGCAATTCCACTACCATTCGACTATGTAATGCAAGAAATGTATAAGGTACTACTAAACATGGCCTTAATGGATAACTTGTGTACTACTAATCTATCTAAAAAATTGAATGCAAGACCAGTATGCACTTCTCAATCACCTCTCAAAATTACAACATAATTGAACCAATCATATATAACTAAGAAACAATGAAGCAATAAGAACAAACACTCAAACTTGTAACTTGTAATGTGAATCCAACTTGAGGACTTCTCATTATGTTTTCTACCTTAGAAAAGACCTATAGTTATATTTTTTAAACTTTGGATTCTATAAATAAGATAAAACAAACCATTGTTGAGGATTCAAAATGTTTGTAAATGTTCCCATTCTCTTATGTTTTCTCATGAAAAAACCACAAATTTATGCAAATTGATGGTTATGTTTTTATCACCTACAAACACTAGTGATTATGAAACTATCACCCTAAAAATAGTAGGCATTTTGATATCTATGATAAACCCATCATATTCAAGAGCTTTAACTCACTGTTTTCATAACCATGAAGATGTCTAGACCATCCCTATATTGACTCTACCACTGTACCAAATCTAATATGATGTTTTTAATATGAAATGTCTTACAATAGTGTGCCATTAATTACATATAATTAAACATAGTGGAAACATCTAGTGTGCTTAACTAGTATAATAGGATCAACATTTGGATCAATGGGCCTCTATTTCTCCTTTATTTTACTCTTTTGGTTGGTTAGGAATCACTTAGTAGGTAAACTATACAAAAGACTATTGTTTATATCTATTGAACTTGATCAATACCACTACATCAAAAAAAATAGGATGATCAACACTATTCTAACTACCCTCCTTCAATTTGGTCTTATACATACATGGTTTCTAAATATTTTATACCTAGACAACATCATCACAATCACTGATGAATAAAAATTATTTATTTATATTTTCTTTTGGGTGTTTTTTTATTTTTTCACTAAAATAAATTATCAATCCTTGATTTAGTAGTGAATTTGTGATTATGATTTGACTTATTTCCACTTATATTTTTTAACTTGACATTCAGGTGGACCTAAGATCTTTTTATGATGCATGAAAATGGTTTTAGATTTTATTTTGTTTCCATAAACATCCCCCCATAAGAAAAAATAGATTAAATGGGTGTTGGGTACAACATAAAGCACACCCATCTATAGAATAATTTATTTTTAAACTAAAATATAAGAAAATATATATATATATATATATATATATATATATATCAAAAATCTATCTTTTATTATAAATAAAATATAATTTTACAACATGTAACATATTTTCCCTAGTAATTAACTCATGTTTACACACACACACACACACACACACACACACACACACACACACACACACACACACAAACATGAAATCTATATAAATATAATTTTTCATCATACAACATTTTTTCCCTAGTAATTAACACCTATTTCAAAAAATATATAATTCACACAATTTTTTTCAAGTAAATTAAAAGCCTAAAATACACTATACTTATTATATCTATAAAAATAGATACAATTCAAGAATGATATTTTTGTTTACATAGGAGTAGAGATAAATACTAGACAATATGATAAATTTTCAATAATAGACTCCTTTTAGTTTGGGAGATAAAAAATTAATTCATGGCTAGGGTAGTGTTATCATAATAAGTTGCACCCTTGAGGAGGTTGTTCAAGCCTCCTCACTTAAGTGATAGAATGGAGACACATATAGGTTTTGAATGTCTTAATCAGTGAGGTAAATCTCTAGATATGGTTATCCCCCTTGATGTTATTGCCCTATAACTATAATTAGACCTATTACTTGTTGGGAAAAGGGAGAGATAACTAAAAGCAAAGTAAACTAGGTAGGTGATGCATCAAATTAACACCCTCCACTTGACTATCCTACACTAAGAACTTCAATTAGGCCTAAATATGATCAAATACTCAACAAGGACCTTCAAGCATGAGTATTTCAACATAGAGGTCATAGACAATGGGTTGAATATAAGGGATAAACAAGAGGCTAAAAGAAGACATTAATGACTGTAATCCACTTATAAACTATGAAAGGCTATCCAAAATCACCATGTGACCTTCAAGAAGATAATCCATTTATAAAGAGGTAGGGGAGGATAAGGAACTAATACTATCATTCATCAATAATCACATAAGTACACTACTTTTAGGCATTCGAGAAGGTAAGAAATAACTTTATTCAATATTCAAAGGCATAGAACAAGGGTTTAGTTGATAAGGGATTTGACATACTCATTTGAAGGATCCATTCAATGCCAAAAGAAGCCATATATATATAATAATATGAGAAAGAGAGATAAGAGAGAGGTGTAGAAGAGATCTATGACAAGTGTCACTTCATGAGGAACAAGTTACAAGTAATAAAATCTGCAAGTAGGCAGTTATGAAGTCTTCAACTAACATGTGTGCACTTGATCTGATCTTCCCCTTCATAAATGGTGGTGTATATTGACCCTTCACATTATTGAAGACTCATAAAACTCATTTGAAACTTCACTTTATTGTATTTGAGAGTTACAAACTCATATCCTAATAGATGGCTTATCCACTCTACATAATTAACACCTTAAATTAATTATTAACCTCCTTCTTCATTTCATATAACTCCCTTTGTTTTTGATTATGAGGTTATAAATTGACACTTGTACATAGCTTCCTTGATATTTAAAATGCATTTTTACACTTGGGTAACTTATCATTTATCTTTTCATGGATGAATCAAATTCTCTTAGACTTAGAATAATATACAATCTCTATAAAGTTTATGTGATAAGCATTTGATAGTCCTAAAACCATAGGACTTCTCATGTCTTCACTACCTTTTGAGTTTTGACATGTAGGAATACTTTGAGACAAATAAGATTGGGATTTTGGGTCTAAGAATGTATAATACCATCCAAATCACCCTCCCCAATGATTTCATTTGTTCATATAATCAAACACCCTGTTTCTGACTAAAACCCTACAAAAGTATAGTATTAAATGTATCCGTACAATTGAAAATAAAATAAAATTCCATGGTAATGGACTTATTGGAGTTTAAAATGTATTTTAGGTGTTTATTGGGCCAATTTAATGCATTTGGATCACTTATAAGGCTAATATTCTTCATCGGGTTTCTTAAGAGGGTTTTAGGTGGGTCTAAAGGTGATAGTCTTCTTAAGGATTATACATATTATACTGAGATGTGATTAATGAACCAATACCATGAGTTGGAATTATTAAGACCTTCTCAAATACTATAATATCCATTTTCAACCATGCATTTTCTTAGTGGAGCTTCTAAGATTCAAAAGTAGCCTCTCAAGGTTGCAAGCTAGTGTATAGGACTGAGAAAGAAAGGCTTTTGGTTTAAGGAATTCAAATTGCAATTTATTAGTCTTAAATGTATCCAATAGGTATGTAATAATTTATAGCATGTTTATTAATGATATACAGTATAAATTAACCTTCCAAAAGGTTTTTTAACTTGATTTTAATATTTTGAGGATTTGTAGGCAATCAGGGTAGTCTAACCCTAGTGCCCTTGTTTGTGGTTTGTCTTATTTATCCCAAGGTTCCAAACATTATGAAAAATACTATTATGGAAATTCATACCTTTCCTAACCATCAAAACCTTAATCTGAATACAAATGTTTCAAGTTTTCTTCACAACTTGAGAACAAAACTATAGGTCCTAATTAGGCATGTAGATGATGGTCTACATCTTGAATAAAATTAAAGCACACTTGAAAGGAATTAAATCACACTACAAAAAGTAAATTTTTGAATTAAAAATAAATGACAGAGACATAGAATACCTATAGGTTTACAACAAACTATACAAAAGAAACTATTTACAATAATAAAGAAATAAAATAAGAATTTATATTAGAATGATAATTACAGAATAAAAGAATAAAATAAAAATACATCGATCCATCTTCTTTGGAATGAGTGGCTATCTCATTCCTCAGAAGATAATTTTTTTCAGAACACAAGTTTTAGATAGACTGCTTGAAATAATGGAAAGAAAAATGTATTGATTGATTGATTATTTCATTCAAGTGTGGAAGATTGAATTTATAATTCATGCTTCCAACCAACACCTTATTTGGGAGTAACAACTAAGATACTCTATCCTATCTCAATCTCCATAAAATATGGAGAGATATTTATTCTAATAAGTAAATTTATTACTGTCTAATCTCAATCTCTACCGAATATGGAGAGAGCTAATTATTTGGAGTGAAATTACATAAATTTATTTTTGAATACAATATCTAATGAAAAGTATATAAATATAAATTGGTGTCCTTCTCAGACCATCTAATGCAACCCATATGATACTTAAACCTTCTCAAGTCCTCCTACCAATAATTAGTTCATATAATGATGTTGTCTTAAAATGACATAAATCTTTGCACTTGGGTCGCAACATGAAACCATGAAGAAAGGCTCAACTATAATAAAATAATATTAAAGAGACACAAGTCACACCTTACCTAACCTATTTTCACCTAAACCAATACATTTGAATGATTAGAGTAGATGTACTAGGTCATAAACCCATACTTGTTCTATTGATGGACTTAAAGACTTGTAGCCTTATTTTGACTGAGTTTTCCCCATTTTTCTCATGAAACCATTGGTACCCCAGAAAAAAGACATGATTTGAATTCCCATTTAGGATTTGGATAACATATATGAAATTTAGATATTATTGCTTTGTATGGATTGTGACTTCTGATGACTGACATAGACCTAATTAGGGTCTCTTAAGCATCTTATTTGTGGAGTTACAGAGAGTATGAAAGAAATTAAAATTTTCAAATGTTATGGAAGGTGTAAATGATCATTCTTCAACTATATATACAAGAATCATCCTTAAACCAATCTCAAATCACCTCTAAAATGACTATGCCTCAGTCCACCTATACATATAAAGACTAAAAGCAAGGTTAAATGAAAAGACACACTTACCAATACAGTTATATTTTGAAATATGGGGAAGCTGATGTAGATGTTTAGATTACCAAGATTTCAAAGATTTATAATTTTCCACTGTACCATTAATGAGATTAATAAAGCCCTAGTTTGGGCACAATCAACACTTGAATGAGGCTACATGGAACACCTAAAGGTTTAAAGAACCCAAATAAATTGTAATGAGCCTATAATGACCTTTTCTAAAATCTTGAGAAGTTATAGTGAGGAGAATGGTCCTCTATCATTGACAGTCAAACTACAATCTCTCTGCCGTATCTAGTAATAGTCACAGTCATGAAGAAAAGTATCAAAAAATCACATCAAAAATGTTATTCAATGTACCATATCTTCATTTCACATTTTATCCATCATTTTATATCCTTTTGGGTCAAAGGAATAATACAAATTAATATAAAACCTCAACTTAGACACCAAATCTCTATTCTAGACTCATGCAACAAACTCCAAAAATGGAGTTAACAACTTTTTCTAAACAAAATACATCACAACTACTTCAAATCTTGACTAAACCACCTAAGAACATGTTTTATATGATCTCTAAAAATATTTTTGATGTCAATCCAAACAAACTTGGCCTTTATACATGTTTTAGGCCTTATTACAAGCCAAATAAGCATATTTACAAATTTGAAAATTTGAACTCCATAGTTTTTGGAGGGAAAATAAACTAAACATGTCTAAACAAACTAACATCTACTAGCCACATTCATTATCCTGCATCAGTGTCATACTGTAAAGTTTCCATGGACTTTTGGTCATGTATTTATATCTTGTCTATTTGCTCTTGTACTCTTCCCTTTAGGAGTTCTCCATCTGTGCTTCTTATTTTTTTACCTTCTTATTTTCTCTCCTTGCTCTCATGTTGTCCTAGGTCCCAAAATTTGTCTTGGGATGAAAAATATTGCTTCTCTTTGGTAGGATCCTCAAATGAGTGACTTGCCTCCTTGATGTCCAATATTCTCTTTGCACTTGTACCTGAAACTATCTTCATAATGTTATACAAAATAAACCTTCATTTTCTTCTTGGCTCAGTTTGTTGTTGTCCTCCTAAAGTTTGATGTTTTCATAATGATCATTGCTAGTATATGCTTTAAAGTATCTACTCATCAAGATATTAATTTCCTCATACATTTCATGCTCTCCTTTATTATTGTTTGTACTTACTCTTACTATCCACATGATTTCCATCAACTTTATTTTCCATAACTATCAAAATTCCATTATCTATCCCTTTCTCTTAGTCCCTTGGTATAACTAATTTCAAAGTTTTGAGATTGAAAACACAAGTGTCTCACTTTTTCTATTGGAGCTCTTAGAAACTCATCACCCTTTGACACAAATTCTTGACTAATATGGTTTTCACTGTCATACATAAGATTCTCACTGTGTTTATCATCAAAAATATCACCTAACCTATTATATACAATATATTTATGATCTGTTTGATGGTTCACTTCCTTCACATGTTTTATTTTACAGATGTCTTCATTGTGGCCTACCTTCTCTTCATGTTTCCTTCATGCCATCATACAATTTATCTTTTCTTACACCACTGTATGGACTGATTCAGTAGGAAGATTATGTTTGTATTCATCTTGAAAAAATATCAACCTATTTTGTATGATCTTTTAAGCATTCCCACTTATCTTTTTAATTCCCTCCTTAGTATTACCTCCACAACTTGTTATTTCATCATACCAAATTTTCCTCACATTACTATCATTATCATAGCATACTTCTTGATTTGTTGAGAAGGACATTACCTCAGTTTTCTCCTTATGATGATTGTATTGAAATGACCCAGTATGCTCCTTCTTTGGTCCACTTGACTCATTGCTTGATTCTCCTCTAAACAGCGTCTCTAGCTGATCCAATTCCTCATCCCACCAATATAGTTCTCTTTTTTATGGTTATTTAGTGGAAGCCTACTGCTTTTTGCCTATAATCATACTTGAATTGGATATTTGAGGTTCCTCCATGATTACAAAGCACTTGTGATGTATTTTATCACCCAATATATCTTCCATGTTGACAATCACACAAGTTAAATCAGATTCAAAACCTATTACCTCCTTTTCATGAACATTGATCATGCCTTCCTCTTCTTTTACTTATATAAATTCCTTGTCACCCATCAATAATTCCTTAGAATCTAATCCACCTACAATAATGTCTTATTATTTCAAGGGTATGAGAATGTGATTTATTCCATCCATCTCAAAATAATAAGTGTTTTTTCTCCCATCATGCATGGATTTCCTATTGAATTGCCATGGTCTTCCTAGTAAGATGTGACACATGTCCATAGGCATAACATCACATATCATTTGATCTTTGTAGGAACCAATTTGGAAGTCTACCTTGTATTTTTCATCCACTAAGAGATGATGTCCTCTTTGTATCCATGACACCTTATAAGGTGTAAGATGATTCTCTTTATTTAAACCCAACTTCTCCACCATTTCAGTTGAAACCGAATTATCTATGATCCCACTATCTATTATGACTTTACAACATTTACCTTTACTCTTGCATTTTGTCTTGAATAGTGTTTTTTTTTAATGTGGTTCCTCTATCTCTTTGTTAGGATTAATCAAAACTCTTTTCATCAAAAGAGACCCACCTTCTTCTAGAACATCTTCATAAGCTGCTACTGGTGCATTGGTTTCTTCTTCCTCAATATGTCTTGATCTAATGGTTTGCCTATAGAACTCTTTATTGTATTCTTTTATAGTCATGTCCTTTTGCTTCAATTTTTTCAATTTATTGAAAAGATTCACTTGATAATCTAAGGTCATGAAATTACCTTTAATTTTTTCTACAATTCTATCCTAGCTCCTAATCTTTGGCTTGCCTTTTCTCCTCTTTTCTTCTTGCACTCCATCCCACCATAGGGATGCATAACTCTTTAATCTAGTCATGGAAAACTTGACTTTATTTTCATCTTCTTCTATTCCTTTGTATTTAAATTAATTGTGTAATTCAATGATCCAATCAATCAATTATTCTATGTTCAAGTTTCCTTCATACATTAGAACCTCCATATTTAGCTATGCATTCACCTTCATAATGGATTTGATCAACCTCTCTTTAGTTGTATCATCTTCTACCACCAGTTCATCCTTTAGTGGCTCTTCTTCTCCTTTACTGGCTTCTCCCATGTGAGCACCTCTCCTTTGAGCCATATCTAGGTCTTGTGACCTAGCTTGTAGGTTCCAAAATTCTTATGTTGCTACCATCTACCCTATTGGTCTCCTTCTACCAGCTCTGCCTTTGTTCCTCACTCTCATGGCCATCTTAATTCTCTCTCACAAATCACTTTCCTCTCTTACTTTGATCTTGGATTGGATTGTGCACAATCCCTTTGGATCTAATACCGAAATTGGTGTCTTTTTTAGACCATCTTATGCAACTCATATGATACTTAAACCTTCTCAAGTCCTCCTACCAATAATTAGTTCATACAATGATGTTGTCTTGAAAAGACATAAACCTTTACTCTTGGGAAACAACATGGAACCATGAAGAAAGACTCAACTACAATAAAATATTATTAAAGAGACACAAGTCACACCTTGCTTAACCTATTTTCACCTAAACCAAGACCTTTGAATGATTAGAGTAGATGTATTAGGTCACTAATCCATACTTGCTTTGTTGATGGACTTAAAGACTTGTAGCCCTATTTTGAATGAGTTTTCCCCATATTTATCATGAAACCATTGGTACCCTAGAAAAAATACATGATTTGAATACCCATTTAGGATTTGGACAACATATATGAAATTTGAATATGTTGCTTTGTATAGACTATGACTTCTGATGACTGAGATAGACCTAATTAGGCCTCTTAAGCATCTTATTTGTGGGGATATAGAGAGTATGAAGGAAATTAAACATTTCAAATGTTATGAAAGGTGTAAATGATCGTTCTTCAACTATTTATACAAGAATCATCCTTAAACCAATCTCAAATCATCTCTAAAATGACTGTCTCAATCCACCTGTACATATAAAGACTAAAAGCAAGGTTAGATGAAAAGTCACACTTACCAATAGAGTTAGATTTTAAAATTTGGGGTAGTTGATGTATATGTTTAGACTACCAGGATTTTAAAGATTTATAATTTTCAACTGTACCATTGATGAGATCAATAAAGCCCTAGTTTGGGCATAGTCAAAACTTGAATGAGGCTACCTGGAGCACTTTAAGGTTTAAATAACCTAAATAAATTATGATGAGCTTAGAATGACATACTCTAAAATATTGAGAATTTATAATGAAGAGAATGGTCCTCTATCATTGACTGTCAAACTACAAGCTCTCTACCCTATCTCGTAACATTCATAGTCATGAAGAAAAGTATCAACAAATCACATCAAAAATGTTCTTCAATGTACCATATCTTAATTTCAGGTTTTACCCATCATTTTACATCCTTTTGGGTTGAAATAATCACACAAATCAATATAAAACCTCAACTTAGACACCAAATCTCTATTCTAAACTCATGCAACAAAATCTAAAAATGGAGTTAACAACTTTTTCTAAACAAAAGACATCACAATTACTTCATATATTGCCTAAACCACCTAAGACCACATTTTATATGATCTATAAAACTATTTTTGATGCCAATCCAAACAAAATTGTCCCTTATACATGTTTTAGGCCTTTTTACAAGCCAAATAAGCATATTTACAAATTTACAAATTTAAACTCCATAGTTTTTGGATGGAAAACAAACTAGACATGTATAAACAACCTAACCTCTACCAAAGACAATAAAAACACATTGAAAAAATGATAATGCTCCTGCATCATAAACCCATAGATAAAAAGAATTTAAATGGAAATCATTCTTCGTGATAATTGAAACATTGTAATACTCTTAGAAATACTTCCCAAACAAGTCTATAACATTTTTGTTGAAGTCTAGAGTAATTCTACTAAAATTAATAGAAACCTACTAAAATACATAACAAGCCTAGTGAAATCAATAACACTCCTAGTGAAATCCATATCAATCTTGGTGAAATACATAACTAGTATGATGTAATCCATAGCTAGTTTATAGCTGGTCTGATGTGATCCGTAACTAGTCCATAATAAGACTGTTGTAATCCGTAGCTAATATAATAAGCCTATTATAATTTGCATCTATTATAGCAAGCCTGTTATAATCTGTAGCTACTATAGCAATCTTGTATAAGTTTATGATGTAATATGTAGCTATTTTAGAAAGCTTATAGGAGTACATAGTGGGGTTATAACTTGACTAGAATGATGGATCCATTTGACACTACTCCAACATTGTCTCAAATGATTAATTATTCATACTTTGGGTCAATCTTATCTTAATATGAACTGTGTATGCACTCATTAACATATTTTTTCCAATAATAATTAGTAGTATCTAACAAATAGATAACAAGGAATTCTAAAGACATAATCATGATATATACTTGTTATTTTATTCTAAAAATGATAAGTTTGAAAACTACATTTAGATCCACTTCTTATGCAAGAAAAAGGATGCTATTTTATGGATATAATGACCCATTTTATGGGCTCATCACCTAAAACCTAAATCCCCTACCTTAATCCCTAATCCATAAAACATAAATTTTAATCCCTATACCCTAATACCCACTACATGCCACAAACATACATGCCTTATGATACAACTGATTTAATCATGAGATGTCATAAAATGCATTTTTTAAAAAATTGGCCAAAACTTAACCTTTAGAGTACCAATATAGCTATGCATCTAAATTAAAAGGGGGCTATTTCGAGCCCCTTAAACCTAAATACATGACTATAAAATATTATTTGGGGGTTGATCATACCCAATTTTCCCCAATCACCATAATGATTATAACTTATATACCCTAAAACCTACACCCCAAGCCTTAATGCTTAAAGTTCATAATCACTAAAATCTAAACCATAAATATAAACTCTTTAGATGTTGAACCAATAATTTTATCTTAACATCATTTATACAAAGAATTATATTTATGATTGACCCTATATAACCTAATCCTAAGCCCTAAGCACTATACCCTAAATTAGCAACCAAAAACTTTCCCTATTTACCAATTGATTTAGTCCCAATTAACATCTTTTGTAGTAAAACTAAGGTTCACACATGGCATAAAGGGATTAGAACTTATATACACTCTTACACCCATAACCTAATCCCTAATCCTTAAACCCTAAAACATAAATTGTAATCCCTAATCCCTAATACCTAATCTATAAATCCTATACAATAATGCCTTAATCCCTAATCCATAATCCCTTATCTATATTAAGTATAACGTGATCACATTATTTTATAACATGATCACATTATTTAATAATGCAATTATGTTATTCTTAATAAAGGTAACACTCAGTTCTCATTGCCAATTACTAACCCCAAAGCTTATATTAACTATTACATAACACGATCATGTTATTGTTAACATAAGCTTTTTAATGGGTTAGATGGAGCAAAACCTTATACAACACATAACGTGATCGTGTTATGATTATTTTAGACTAAGATCACTTCTTAATGACTATTTTTAACCCAAATCAAGAATTTTATCCCTATAAACATTCTATACATACTTGTATGAGATCTATGGTACTTGTGTACTTGAGCCCACATTAAAAAAGTTATCAATTGTCTCTTCTAATGGGTGAAGGATCACATTCTAAGAGGAAGAGGAAGATGTTGAATAATAAAACACCATAATAATTCTAAGATTTGAGAGATAAACACAAGATATGAACACAAAAACTTCATGGTAGGCAAGGTACAAACCCAAATCTTGAAGAACCAAATGCCATAGAGAATGAGCCAATTGATAATAATGGAAGAAATAATGATGAAATTTATCACAATCAATTGAATAATTTTGAAATTGACCATAATGAAATGAACTATATTTAAATTGAAAATAATGAATTAGTTATTGTTGGAAGTTCACATTCAAATTTATAAGTTTTGATTTTATTGATGATGAGTCTATGTATGATACTTCACCCCCCATAAATGAATAAAATTTGATTTAAAAAAATAATGATGAAATTACCATCAATAAAATTTCATAGAAACATATAATGATTAAATTAACAATGAATAAAATGTCATCCCACCTCTAGACAATGAAAGTAATAATGATTTTGAAACACCCTTTAAACAAATTCCACCATTATCAAAACCTTCAAGAATTGTGCGTAGAAAAGATAAGTACTTAATTAAAGTTGATGAAAATATTTTAGAACCAATGCATAAAAAAATGTATTATTTCCATTCAATAAGATTGGCTCAACAAATTTGGGATACTTTCTTTCATAATTTGGAGTATGATAGTCAAATATGTCAATTATTTGTTTCATTGATAAAATTGATGAAGATGAGACCTATAATATACACATTATGACTAATAACATCTAACATGGATGATGAAAACAATGAAATTAATGAAAATCTACATGATGCATATCATAATGTAAGAGCAAAATCATGTACCAATGATTGTAATTCTACCTGGTGTATACTTACAACTTGTGCATTAAGTGACAAAATAGGAAAAAATGAATGGTTTCAAAAGCAATATGAACACTTAATATAAATATAAAAATAATAATGAAAGCAATTAAAAGACATGAAATACTTAATGAACCAAACACCAATGATCTATGGGCATTTTATAGTAGACATCCATGAAAGGACAAGGCTATAGATGATACTCTCAAAGAGTTACTATGCAATTTTGGAAAGATAATACAAGGATTTTTCCCAAAGAAAGAGATGTTGTGAAAAGAAGAGTTGGTCCTCATAACTATGAACTGCATCCAAAACATTTATTGGATATGATTCAAACACAATTGTAATCTAAATTTTTGGAAAAACATCCTCAAGTTTCTATTTGTCAAAGATATTTTGAGATGGTAAAACCTTTTTATGTTAAAATAAATCACACACACACACCACTTATTATTTTCAGCAACATGTTGAATTTTCAATGCACTATGATGTTTTTCACCATATTAATTATACTTTTCATACTAAAAGGATTTTGCAAGAGTGTGGCATTGAATTGCCACCAAAATCAGCCAAGGAATTTATTCTAACTATGTTTTGCAAAAGATCTAATGGACAATTATTTTACAACAAATCATGTTTAAATGGAAATTAATGCATTTGTGGTGGATTGCCAAAATAATAATAAAAAAATGTATCCATGAGGAGATTAAAATTTTAAGTTGGACAGGAATTAGTTGGTTTAAGTAAATATAAATCAATGAATTATCAAGTAAAATATGGTAAAGAGTCTACAAGGTGTGAGCTTGTTACAAAAAATATTTGTTTCCAAATTTTTGGTCAAATTTTTGGAGAAGATTATTTATGAGTATGCAAGGCACACACATGGAGATAGATGGTTGGATTAACATTCTAAGATAAGAAAAGATACATTCCCACTTGGTTTAATTGTTTTAGTATTTGATTTTGATGAAATTACACATTCAAACCCCAAATGGAAGTCCAATCACATTATTAAAAATCATCACAAATTACCATATTCATGCATATAACATTCATGTATATCCCTGATAGTACACAGAGACAACAAAAAATATTAAAGAAGAACCATTTCTATATATGTGATGATAGAACACATTGTTCATTGTATGTGAAAGGTTGTTTTTAGAAGTTATATGAATAGTTTAGTTAGAGGAACATTACTTTCAATCAACATTATATTTGGTCAGACAATTTCACATCACAATTAAAAAATGCATGGATGTTTTATTGGTTAAGCAAGATGCATGTTACTATTGGTGTAGAACACATTTGGAGTTTTATCAATTCTATCCATATAAAAAATTAGCATGATGGTACTGCAGCATGTGTAAAAAGAGCTATTACAAGGGAAGAGTTAAAATTTGAAGAGGGTGTTCATTTGATAGATGTAAAAACTATGGTTAAATTATGTAATGAGAATATGTGTCATGGTGCTCAACCAAATTCTACTATTCGTAGACATTTTTGGTTAACGGAGGAATAAAAAATGATAAAGTATGAGGATTGTATGACTCAATTGGTTCAATTGACCTCCATTGATTTTATATCTCAAATTCAAGTTCTTAGACTATTCATACGAGACACTTGGCTTGTTTCTATTCTGCATGCATGGAATTTGTTTGGAATGAGTGTGAGTCATAAGAGTGGGTGGATGATTGGAGTTCCAAACCTCTAATTCTAATCAACACATATCAAGTTAAATTAGAATTGTAATTTAGATATATGACATCATTAGATAACTTTGACCATGTATCTAATCTAGTGCAACTAGGTAGAATATTTTTCATTATGTACAATTTACTCTCATTATATATCTTCATATTATCACTAAAAATGATTTATTATGATATAGTGCATGTTTTTTTAGTTATTTTAGGTGAGGATAATGAATAAGGCACTAATTACTACTTGTGTTGGTGTGGAGAAAGAAAGAAAATTTTGACTTCCCCAGTTATAAATGGAGAAAACACTGATTATCCCATTGGGTTAGTGGTAGTCACTAGAACTTAGTTTTGATGAAATCCTATAAGAAAATCAGATCAATGATTTTTTAAATAGTTTGAAATGCACAAGAATATACTTTACTATTCAAATTTTATTCTTGCAATGAATATTCAATTACAAAAATATCATGGGAGGCCATTAAATAAGAAACTATGGAAAGTTCAGGAGTAAAACCATGAAGTATTCTTGATACTATCAAGGTTAGATCAGATCTTAGTGGTTCATTGGATTTAAATATAGAGGTATGTTGAATTTTAAAATGTAGATGTAATCAATTTTATCAAATGTTTTTATTTTCTAGGTAGTACATATAGATTTTATTTTTTATTACTTTCTAACAATTTTTTGTAGGTTAGTGGTGTCAGGTAAGCTTCCACCTTCACATGGTTGGCACTATCAGTAAAAAATTTTATATTCTTTAAGATAATCAAAGCTTAGGTTGGACGTAATTGAAGCTCAGGTTAGATTTGATCTAAGCTAAGGAAATGACTTTCATGTTTTATTTTATGGGTATTTGAGCTTTGGCTAAAAATGCATTTTTATTATATTGGAAAGGGTGTTCTTGAGGCTAAAATGGGTGGTGGGTTTATCGATTGTGCCTAACAGAAAGATAAAAACCTGGTACTAGAAGTTATCCACCCCATTGGACATGTTGGTTGTCTCAATTTTCAGTTAAGAAGCATCTAAATTAGAGTTATGTGACCACAACTTAAACTTTGACAACATTTATTGTTGGTGTTTTTGCTCTCTGGAACGATAGTGAAAATGATTTTTTAGGTGGATTTGAACATCATGGTAATGTGATAACATGTAATTTTCCCATTTGGATGTGATAAAAGTGATACATTAATAGGTGTAGGTTCCATAACTAAAAATTCTAGCTAGATCTCAAGAAGTTACTTGCTCACTAACAAAAAGTTGCATTTTTGGACCCATCACTGCAACTTGTCTAACATATTGATCTCAAAGCTTACACCTAATTTCTATAGGGTTAAATTTGATGTATTAAATAGGTAGGGGAGGGATTTTATGGTTTATATAAGTGACTTATAGTTTCAATTTTATGCATGTTTGAACTTAGGCTAAAAAATTACATTTTTCTTGTATTGGGAAGGGTGTTCTTGAGGCCAAAATGGTTGGTGGGTTTATCAATCAGGCCTTAAAGGAGGACAATAACCTATTAATAGATGTTATCCTCCCATACAAACAATTTTGTGGTGTTATTTTTCACTCAAGAAGCTTCAAAACCAATGTTTTGTAACCATTACTTAAACTTTGACAATATTTGTTGTTAGTGTATCTGCTCTCTAGAACGATAGTGAAAATGCACTTTTGGGTGGATTTGAACATCCTGGAGGTGTGATATCATGTAATTTGACTATTTAGACATTATAAAATTGATATATTCATAGGTGTATGTCCTAGAGGTAGAAATGCCAGTTAGAGCTCAAGAAGTTGCTTGTTAACTACAATAAAGTTATATTTTTGGACCTGTAATAGTAAATTTTCTAATGGATTTATCTCAAAGCTTCCACCTGAGTGATATATGGTGTGATTATAAGGCTTAAATAGGTATGTTAATGATCTAAAATTTCATGGAAATGACTTACAATTTTCATTTTATGTGTGTTGGAACTTAGGCTAAAACATTACATTTTTCTTGTATTGGAAAGGGTGTTTTTGAGGCCAGAATGGGTGGTGGGTTTGTCCTTTAAGCCTAAAAAGAGGCCAAAAACCTGGTACTATAAATTATATGCCCCTAAAACATTTTATAAGTGTCATTTTTCACTTAGGAGGCATCTAAACCTGAATTTTGCAACCACAACTTAAACTTTGAGAAAATTTGTTGTCATTGTTGTTGCTCCATAGAACGGTAGTGAAAATGCACTTTTAGGTGGATTTAAACATTTTGGTGGTGTGATAACATGTAATTTTCATATTTGATCATGATTAAAGTAATATATTTATAAGTGACTATCCTAGAGGTATAAATGCTAGTTGGAGCTCAAGAAGTTGCTTGTTCACTACCAAAAAGTTGCATTTTTGGACTTGCCACTATAACTTGTCTCATGGATTGATCTCAATGTTTCCCCCTGAGTGATATGAGGTGAAATTATATGGATTATATAGGTATAGGAAATATCTAATTATTCATGAAAATAACTTACATTTTTTATTTTATGCATGTTTTAACTTAGGCTAAAAAATTGCTTTTTTCTTGTATTGGGAAGGGTGTTCTTAAGGCTAAAATGGGTGGTGGGTTTGTCGATTTGGCCTAAAACAAGGATAAGAACCTGGTAATAGACATTATATACCCCATATATTCTTTGGAAGTGTTAATTTTCACTTAGGAAGCATCAAAACAAGAGTTCTCCTACCATAACTTAAACTTTGACAATATTTGTTATCAGTGTTTTCGCTCTCCAAAATGGTAGTGAAAATGCACTTCCAGGTGGATCTAAACATCATGGTAGTGTGATAAAATATAATTTGAATATGTGTGTGTGTGTGTGTGTGTGTGTGTGTGTGTGTGTGTGTGTGTGTGTGTGTGTGTGTGTGTGTGTGTGTGTGTGTGTGTGTGTGTGTGTGTGTGTGTGATAAAAGTGATATATTTTTAGGTGGTCTCAAAGATAGAAACATCAGTTGGAGCTCAAGAAGTTGTTTGTTCACTACTAAAATGTTGCATTTTTAGACCCATCACTGCAACTTATCTAACAGATTGATCTCGAAGCTTCCACCTAAGTGATAGAGGGTGTGATTATAGAGATTAAATAGGTACAAGAGGGATTTTATGTTTCATGGAAATGACTTACAATTTTCATTTTATGCGCGTTTGAACATAGGTTAAAAATTATATTTTTCTTGTATTGGAAAGGGTGTTGTTGACATTGGAATGGGTGGTGGGTTTATTCATCAAGACTGAAGGGAGGCAAATAAAATCATCCTAGATGTTATCCACCCCATTAATGTGTTGATGGTGTCAATTTTCACTTAGGAAGCATTAGAACTATAGTTCTATAACCATAACTTAAACTTTGACAACTTTGACTACATTGATAATTTTGACAACTTTGACAAATTAAACTAGAGACCTAGAAATGTAATGAGTAATTTAACTATTGAACTATTGAAACCTTTTTAAAATTTTGACAAATTTGAAAATTTTGAAAATTTTGAAAATTTTGACAAATTTGAAAATTTTGAAAATTTTGAAAATTTTGACAAATTTGAAAATTTTGAAAATTTTGAAAATTTTGACAAATTTGAAAATTTTGAAAATTTTAACAACTTAAACTAGAGAATTATAAACTTAATGAGTAATTGACCTATTAACCTATTGACCTATTAGGTGGTGGTAGAAAATTAATTTACCTATTAACCTATTAGGTGGTAATTGACCTACTTACCTATTGACCTAGAAAGTGACTTGTTGTGGATTCTCTATTTAGTGTATGCGATTGCATTAGTTTCATGTTATCCTTGAAGGTCCTTGAGGCCATGGATATTTTATCATTTGTGTAAGGTTATAGGTGGATGAATGACTATAGGTGGTAACCAATAAGTGAATATAGGTCACAATCAAGGAAGGGAGCTTAGAGTGATTCCACTAGATTTATACGTTGTGAGTCATAATGATATTATTTTTGAATGTGTTGAACCTATACAAACCTAAATAAAAGTTAGTAAGAGATTTATACATAGATAACTCAACAAAAAGGGCTACCTCTACCCATATACCCTATTTTGCCTATGACAGTCCAATATGAAAGTAAATGGTTGTTTCTCACGAAGGGAGTGTGACTTGTTGTATATATATTTATAGAGAGAGAGAGAGAGAATGATGATTAAGGTGTAATGTTAATTGTTGTTTATACAAAAGATAATGGTAAATAATCAACATATAATCCTCTAGAATAAAGAAACCCTGTTTATAACCTATTTTGGGTTAACAAGCACATTGCAAAGGGAAGTAAGAGAATTTTCCTAATATTATAAAGTATGCCATTGAATATATGGACTTGGAAGATGGTATAATCATAAAATGAGGGTTTTAATATCTTAGATGATGCATGAGATATTTTAAAATTAACTAATATTCCATGTTTCTATCACAGGGTTGTAGGGTGCCTTGTTATGCACAATCAAGATAGAGAGGAAAGAACTCTGTTGTATAAATGTGTATAATATTGGATATAATGGTTTGTATAGATGGTGACAAGTGGGAAAAAGGTAGTGATAACTGGGAAATCCCTTAAGAGAGTCCTTGAAACTCAATGAATATCCCACACCAATCCACTTGCATTATTAGTTGTAGATAACAAACATTCATGGCTTTAGTTGATAGATCATTTTTTGTCATCATGAACTTTTCCAAAACAGTTTTGACATATTTTTATCTATCATATATATAGTATGATAAAATTTTAAAAACCCTATGCCTAAATAATAATGTAGGAAGCCTAAATTGCTCATGTCAAAATCATAACATAAATTAGTTTTTGATTGCTAAAGTGTAGTGGCCATGCTACCTGTGATGGTAATATCATATATATATATATATATATATATATATATATATATATATATATATATATATATATATATATATATATATCTGTATATATATATATATATATACAGATATATATATATATATATATATATATATGTATATATATATATATATATATATATCTGTATATATATATATATATCTGTATATATATATATATATATATATATATATATATATGTATGTACATATATATATATATAGATATATATCTATATATATGTGTGTACATACATATATATATATATATATATATATATATATATATATATACATATATATATATATATATATACAGATATATATATATATTTATACATATATATACATATATATATATATACATATATATATACATATATACATATATATATACATATATATACATATATATATATATATATATATATACATATATATATATATATACATATATATATATACATATATATATACATATATATATATACATATATATATACATATATATATACATATATATATATATACATATATATATATACATATATATATATATATATATATATTATTTGTGTGTGCGTGTGTGTGTGTGTGTGTGTGCACGCACACAAATGCATGTGTGGATCTTATACAAAATTTGGGTCCATAAATATCAATGGGAAAGAGAGAAAAGGGATTCTTTGTGTTTATCCATATCAAAGATGAGGAATTAAATGCTACACATGAAGTCATGTGAAGTTTGTGTCCCTATGGTTTTAGATGCAATATGGTCATAGGAATTTTAGTTTGCATTATTAGGAAAGTCTTTGGGGAAGAGGTGTATGAATGAGACTCCCATTTAATAGTATATTATCAATTCCAATCTAACTTCCATTAGGAAAATGAGTGTATATTCATAAGGAAGCTTAGAATATTTTGTGGCAAAATGTGATTCATATTTTATTCATAAATAATGTCCTATCCATAAAAGAATGTAATAGTTTTCTTGTAAAATAGTGTATTAACCTTAGGTAATAAAAAGATAAAATGAACCATATGGGTAATGGGTAGAAGATATGAATATAACCTCTACATCCTTAATTAGTGACCCTATAAGAGCATTGTAGGATGTTACTCCCAAAGAACCATGGTCCAACATAAGACCATTCATGACTTTCAGGTTTTAAGTTGTGTTATTTTTTCATTAATTCTTAAGAAGAGAATTAAATTAGATGCAAAAAGCAAAACATATATGTTTATTGTGTTATGTATATTGTTAATGATGCTCATTTATTGCCTTTTACCTTAAATTCCCTTGTTATTATCACTCATTTTCAAAGGTAACATGCGGATTTATGTATAATAGTAATGGTGCAATAAGTCAAAAATAGAATATGACTATATTGAGCTTAGCAACTTCATTTTCAAGATAGTTTTACCTAGAAGGACCCATAGATAAGTTTTTTTCATTTTATATGTATCCTTGTGGCATGTTAAATAACCTTATCTAATAATGAATGAGATTATTCATGGAATCTTTGTGGGATTTACCAAAATAAGTTATATAAATACCATTGAGCTGATTCTCATAGCTTGCAATTATTGTAAATAATAGAGCAAGGATAAATATAGAGAACATGAAAAAAGAGAAAGATAAATTTAACTAAAACTTATGTAGACACTGGAAAATTACACACTATGGTTCTAAGTGTCAAAAACACCCTAAAACCCCCTAGGGACCAACCCTTGACCTTTCAACCACAAAAAAACTAATTCAAACCAACCCACCTTTTACCAAACTTTACCTTTGACTCTCAACCATCAATGGTCTCCCTCACCGTCAATGGTTAGGTCTGATTGCCTATGGTCAGGTTTCCATTGCTTGAATAGTCACACTCCAACTTCAACTATAACTTAATTTTTAATATTTATCTCATTCAAATCATGTGTGAACCAATGCACGTGAAATCTAAAAATAAACTACTTTTTGAGACTCTTTTTAACATATTATTACAACTCTCCATCCTTCCTACAATAAAAGAGGAGGAGAGGGTGAATCTGGATCCATAATCATTAAATCATCTATATCTAGATCTAGAGCCTCTAACATCAGCACTTCCTTTTGAAAGTGTTCTTATAGTGTCCAATGAACCAATAAGTAAAATAGATATCCAAAGTGATATCATCCATCAACCAACAAACAAGTACTATTACTCTCCCAGAATTACTCTAGGTTTCCACCACCTCAACCATTCATCAAATTAACAACCAACAAGATAAGTATCTATTTTCAAATCATTCAGTTACTTTATTTTTGTTTTGAAATCAACCAATCCAAAATCCATCTCTCAGAATACCATTTTATAACCTCATCCAAATAGCCTTATCTTGACCAAATCTAACCCATAGTAACCACTAATGGTCACTCTGATCACTGAAGGTCTATCCCAACTTCTAATGGTTAGCTCAACTACCGATGGTTACCTTAACTACTGACAGTCACCCCAACTATCGATGGTCACTATGTGACAAAATAACAAGTTATTTCCACCAACCATACCTCAACCAAATCTCATTTTTAGACCCTTTATCTAACCATATAACCTTTCCCTATTTTTTAGACCATACCCGACCTATTTAGCATTAATATTGACCCACCTATTGTAATAATTAGTCAATTTCATATATTCTTCAATCAAGCACTAATTGTATTCCATTTTAGTATCTTCTACTATTTATGCAAGTACTTTATCTTTTTGAACTTGATTATTTAAAAGTGTGGATTAATAGCCTCTGAAGAAGCTCATGCTTCTTGGATCTATTTTGCTAAGTAATCCACCTAATTATTTATCTAATTAAACCATTTCTTTCAGTGATTTATTATTTGAAGGTCATTCCTCCCAAGCTAAAGAGGAGTATCTACACTCATCTAGATTAATACGTGCACAACATATCATCTTTTTTACCATACCCTTCTCAAGTTTCTTTTCTCTTTCCTCCATAAAACATAAGCAAAATTTATCTAAAATATTCTGGCATTCCTAGTGGTACCCTTGAGTCTTTTCTTGGGTTCATAGTTTCATCTATGTGCTTCTTATTCTTATCTCTTTGCTCATACAATGAAATCAAAGTTTATTTTTGGGCTTAAAATTGATTACATACATTGTTTGCTTGTTTGTTTTAGCTCACATAACTTAATTAAAGAAAAGTAATCAACTGTAGTTTCACTCTTATCACACACACAAGACCAACCCACTTATATCTAAATAATCATCAAACATTGACATAAGGCTTGAATGGGATTTCATTAACTATAGGTCACCTTTCCTAGCTATCATACTTAGATTTCATCACCAAAGGGAGAACCAACTCAGCTCTTTGGTTGAGTATAATATTTGGTAATTGATATATTTTAACTAAGCAGCTAACACCCTTATCATTATGGTATGTGAAGTGAGGGGTAAGACCCAATATCAAGCCATATACAGATTCAAATACAAATATTTTTGAGAGACTAAATACAACCTAAAACCAACCATAAACTTCTTTTCTAGTACTTGTTCTACAAGCCAAGTTCAGTAACACAATTCTTAAATCTTAAGCCATAAGCTAAAAGAGAGACTAAAAAGAATCTTAGGACTTAATGAGCTTTAGTGTGTGTTTTATTTCCTTGAATTTTCTTGTCTTCCCTCTATTTGAGTTGTGAGATTGTTTTCATATTCTTATTTTCCTTACTTCCATGGTTTTAATTAGGCAATAACTAAGAAACTAAGAAAATTAGGATCCACCTCCTAATCATCCATCTTCCTCTTGTCCCTTATCCATGGAGTACATCTTAGATGCAAAGAGTTATCCTTATCCTTATGAGAGTCCTATTAAACCTAAAATGGTTTCCTAAGGTTATGCGAACTTCACTACCTTTATGAATATTAACCCCATATCCCTCCAACATTACCTTAACTCCTTATCCCATTATACCCCTACTTCAGTTCCACTTATTGACCAACTTTATGGCATGCAATCCCACCTTATGGGTGATACTTTTGTATACACCATGTCCACCCAACCTCTAGTCACCTAAGCATCATCCTTTACCAATAAGCGTCATCAACCTCCAATCATAAGAATGGGAGGAAATGACATTAATACTAACTCCCCCATCAATCATGATCCATTTTATGTGGGTTTGGTTGATGTAGGTAGTAATAAAGAGAGGCGGATTTGGGTCATTAGGGTGGATAAAAGGTATTTATGAATCTTTGAAGGTGATAAGGTTGGCAATTTGGAGATAACCAACAAAGGCTACTAGAGTTTAAGGGTCTTTAGGTTGGACCTCTACTAATTGCAATGCCTATATCATTGCTTAGAAATGATGAGGTGACATAGAAATTAACTCATATAGGCTCATCTTCACCAAGGTTTGGTGTAGTTGTTTGAACACCACTCTCTTAATTGATAGGTACCTCAGATAGATACTTTGGAATTTTTTGAAGGTGAAGATTTTTGAATTTGACTTGGTTGGGATGTGGAATATGGGTATGTCCATGGTATAGACACTTTGGTTGTCCTGTTATCTTTATAATGAGCATGTGATCATGTGACCACATGGATAGAATGGGTAGAGAGAAGAGTTAGGGTAGGAGATTAGCTTGAGTCTTCATTAATCTAAGGTGAGAGTGGAGAAGTAGGTAGGTATTGGGAAAAAGGTATTGTTGTTTGGATTAGTAGCAGGTTCATGGGAGGTTCATCTATTATCAGATCATCCTCATCATGGATTCAATGAATTATGGTTTGGAGAGCTTTGTAGTTTTTTGAGCCATGCCCTAGTGTCCTATGATACGAGTACATATGGAAATTGTTATACTAGATAAGATTTAGACCTAGAGGGTCAAATGGTTTGATGGGAGGTAAGGTCAATCAAGAAGCTTTTAATAACATTTGTAAAATGGTTAAGTAAGTCTCAGCTAAAGGTGAAGAGGGTTTATAGGTTTTAGTCTTGGTGGGTGGGATAAAAGTCTTTTTGAAAGTGGGCTTGGTTATAAAAGGTTTAGGTAAGGTGACATTATTAGTTGAATGTTTTGGTTTTGGTAAGGTAGAGGTTAATAAAGTAGAGGTAGAAGGATTCAAGGTAGGTAGCTTAGTTATTGATGGTTCAATGAAGATAAGTGTGTCAGAAAGCAAGTGTGTTAGTGTAACCAACAATGGTGGTAGGGTTTTGGTTAAGATAGTTAGATTCTCAATAAAAGTAGAGGGATGAGGTCCCAAAATAGAAGGCAAGGTTAAAGGAGGTAGAAATATGGTCTTCTAGGATCTTGGTGGCTTTACCTCATTGGTTTATTTGGTTTAGTGTTTGGTTGTTAGGTTCGATAAGATTAGCTCTAGTTTCAAAGATGGGTGATTAAGGCTCTGCATAGGGAAGATGCCAAGGTTCTTGGTTGGTTTGGTCAGTTTGGTTGGAGATGATGATTTGGTTGTTTGATCTTTGGTTACTTTGGATGGTTGAGGAATGGTTAGACTGGTAGAGGTTTTTATTGGTTTGGTTGATAAAATAGGGGTTTGGATAATAGAAGTGGTGGGTTAGTCTACCAAAGGTGTGGTTAGAGTTTCTTATTTAGATTTTTAAGGGAACCCCAATTACTACCAAAAGTTTTCTCGATCTATGTAAGGTTTGGAGATAAATTCCGATCTCTGAACTAGTCTAGAGAATGGTTTATAGACTATTTTTATTCCCTAGATAGTGGATTTGAAAGACAAACCCATAGGTTGAGAAAGGGGAGGGGTGATGTCATCCTTTTCCTCAATCAAAGGATGTAAGGTTTGTATGGGTGACTCTTTAATAGGAGGTGCAAACATAGTAGCTTCTCTTTTGGGAATGATCTCCAAAGGGAAAGTAAATTGTTTGGTGGTTAAGGGAGAAGGAAAAGTTGTGATAGTTGTTTGCTCTAGTATGACAGGTGTAAAAGGGGTTGATGGATCCACTACCTTAATAGGTGAAGGATGAGATAGGGTTACTTCCTTAGATTTGGCCTCAAAAAGTGAAGGTAACTCCACTACTTTAATAAGTGGAGCAGGTAAAGAATAGGTAGATTATGTGGTAGGTTCTTTAGTAATGAGCACATCAAGGACCATGTTGCCAATATGGGTGTCATGAGAATACTCAAATTTGTTACTCTCATTTTTTGTAGGTACAAGATTATGAAAATGTTGTCTAAAATTTTCAAGGGCTTGGTTTGAAGGTACATTGGGGTTATCCAATGCAATCTCTCCTTTGTCAATGAGGGATTGGAAAATGCTCTTGAAGGTATTACACCTACTAATGTCATACCCAACTAATCAATGAAAAGCACGTAGGTCATTCTCATTGCAGCATATAGGTGCAAGATGAGAATAATCAAATTATTGAGTAGGTTTGATAGGAGAAAGATGTATGCTATTAGCTTTTAATAACTTCTCCAGGATTGAAGCATAAGATTCTCCAAGTAGAGTAAATTGCTTCTCATTATTTCAATTTTGGTTCCTTCTATTATGTTTAAAGTAATTATATTAATTTGGTTAATTGAAAGATTGTGGAGGGGAGGTTTTAAGGATAACTACATTCATAGTTCCCTTGCTCTTGCTCTTGGTTTGGTTGCTTATTTTGGAGGAAGAGGCCTCATTGGTTTTGTAGGTAGAGATATTATTTTTCAATTTTAACTTTCCTTCATCAATGGTTATATTTTATAGTTTACATGACATGGTAAAAGCTTCATCAAAGGTTATGAAGCTTTGAACACGTAATGTAAAATAATTTTTCTTGGCACATGCCCGAGAAAAAAATTCTATCAATTCAGGTTGTGGTAAAGATAAGGAAAGTTGACTGATTAGGCTTCTCTAATGAGCTAAAAAATTAGCTATGGATTCATCATCATATATTTAGATAGAGTAAATGTCAATGATGGAAACATTTTTAGATATTTTTATCAAAAAGTGATCTAAGAAAGTTTGGTCTAGTTGGGTGAAGGAGAAGAGAGAGTGTTTGGTTATGATGTTATACCAATCTAGTGTTGGATCAGATAGGTACATAGGGAAGGTATGAAGAAGGAGGGAATCATCAAAGGAAATAAAATAGAATACATTCCTAAATACCTTGAGGTGTTGTTGGGGATCCTTCTCGCTCTAAAACTTAGATAACTTGGGAAGCTCCCACTGAGGAGGATATGGTATCATAGGGACAGATAGGTGAATGGGTTTATTATGGATCTCATCATATGATAGGATGTTGTGAGCACTAGAGATGTATGACTCTAAGGTGGTCATTTTATCCATGAGAATTTTTATTAGATCTATTTGGTGTTGTGCACATGAAAGTTTGCAAGGTGCATACTATTGTGGTGGTTGGGTGACATATTGATAATTGGTTAGAGGTTAAAAATATACTGCATATTAGCATGTAGACATAAGTATTTGGGTGGATGCTCTACAGGGGTAGGAGGATATATGTGGTTAAGTGGTAGGTGGAGGCACCTATTAGGTAGAAGTGGTGGTTAGGTTGGTGATCAAAGGAAGGGTAGTGACCTTTGTGGTGATTGGTGGTAAGGTAGAAGGTATATGAAGCATGAGATTTTGAAGCAGGGTAGTGGTTAATGGATTAGATGTAGGCAAAGGAAGGATGACAATGCTAGTGGTAGGTACTCCCATGGTTAGGGGAGTATAAGTGACTAATTGTTGGGTTGCTCCTAAGGTAGAGGAGTTATTGGTAGGGGTAGAAGGTATGAGGGTATTTGTAGGTTGGGTAGGTTGGTTTTCTATAGTAGTATCAAAGGGATTATTGGTAGATGATGAAGCTTGGGTATTCAATGGTTAGGTAGTGACCATGGTTATAGAAGTGTTTCTCATGAGCTAGGAAGGCATGCTGTAAGGTGGAACTGAGGTAGGGGTATGGTGAGGTAGGGTGGTAAGATAATGTTGGATGGCCACAAGATTGTTATTTAAAAAGGTAATGAAGCCCACATCTCCTTGGGAAACTACCTAAGGGAAAGAAAGACTTTTCGAAGGGTGAGGAGAGTATATTGGTTTAGAGATGTAGTCCATAGATGAGGGGGTAGAAGAGGTTTATTGGTTTGGTAATGGGTTATATTATATTATATTCTTTCACTATTGATCAGTTAGAACCATACAAGATAAGGGAGATAGAATACAAAAACAATCTCACCACTCAAACAAAGATAAGACAAGAAAAGAGCAAGGAAATAAAACACACACTAAAAGGTATGTTAAGTCTTGGATTTATTTTTAGTCTCTCTTTTGGCTTATAGCTTAAGATTGTAAGAAATAGTGCGACTAAAATTGGCTCGTAGAGTGGGTTCTAGAAAAGAAGTCTATGTTGGTTTTAGGATATGTTTAGGATCTCAAAAGGATATGTATTGAAAATTAATATGTGGATTGGTATTGGGGCCTACCCCCTCACTTTACACACCACAAAAGTAATGGTATCAGGTGCTTAGCCAATATATACCAATTTCGAGAGTTTATACTCAACTAGAGAGCTGAGTTAGTTCTCCCCTTAGTAACAACCTCCAAGTAAGATTGCCATGAAACGTTAAGGTGACTATTAGGTGATGAAATCCTAGTCTCAAGTTGTTTGATGTTTAATTAATGAAGGTGGTTAGGTTTAGTGTATGAAACCAAAGTGATGCTACGATTGAATTACTTTACTTTAAATTAACTAAGTGAGCTAAACTTGTAAGAAACCAATGCATGTAGTTGATTTTAGGCCCAAAAGAGATTTAAATTTTGTTAATGAGCATAGAATAAGGAGAAAAAAATATAGATGCAATCAAAATAAACCCAAGTAAAGATACAAGTGTCCCACCAGGTGTGCCAGAATGTTTCAATGAATTTTAGCTTATATTTCAATAAAGGAAGAAGAAGAACCTAAATATGGGTATGGTTTAAAAACCTATTTGATTATGCACACATTGATCAGAAGATTGTGAAGAGATCCTCCTTGGATTGGGAGGATGACCTAGAAATAAGACAACACTAAAGCAAATAGTTGGTTAGATAGATAGCTGGGTAGATTTCCTAACACTAGTTAGATCTTGAAAGTAAGAGTTTCCTCAAGGGTTATCAATCCACACATTTCAAATAATTAAGTTTATAAACAAAATGATAAATTACTTGCATCAATAATAAGAAGGTACTAAAATTGAATACAAAAAGTGCTTGCTAAAGAAATAGGATCAAAATGACTAATTGATCAGTAGGTAGGTCAATACCTATACTGAATGGTTCAAGTCTACTTCAAAAAATTAGGTGGGGGTCTATGATTAGGTAGGGACACAAAAAATTAGATTCGGTTAATGGTAGATAGGTGGAAATAACTTGCTAGAATTTAGTCTGATAGTGACCATCAGTGGTTGGGGTGACCATCGGAAATTAAGGTAACCATTGATGGTTAGGGTGACTGTCAGTGGTTGGATAGATTATTGATGGTTGAGACAACCATTGGTGGCTACTATGTATTAGTTGTAGGTAATAATCAACTTAATAACATGATCACACAATTGGATTCTGAGAGATGGGTCATTATTGGGATAATTACAAAATGAAAATAAAGTAAATGAATATTAGAGAACAACTTATCTGGTAATCTATTGAGGTGGTTGGATTGTTGATAGAGTCTGACATGATTTTGACATAGTAACAATACTTAGATGTCATCCTAGGGGTAATGGCAAGTTGGATCTTTGACATGATGGTTGATCACTAGATTGCTAAAGGAAGTGACCTGCAAAGAAACTATGGATGCTAAAAGCTCTTGAAGTCATGGATCCATTTCACCTCCTACCCCTATTTTCTTATAGGCAAGGAAGGAGAGGTATAATAAGACATTAACTAGGCCTTATAATCATAACTCGTACATGTAATGGCTCACACATGGATTTAGACAAGTTAATTTTTAGAAAATTGAGGTGGATGTTTGCATGTTACTGATTAGGATGGTGGATCCTGACCGTCGATGATTAAGGTGACCATCGATGGTCACCATGACTATTGACAATTAGGGGTCAAAGGTAAAAAGGTTGTTAAAGGGTGGGTTTAGTTAGTTGGTCAAACTAACCAAGATTAGGCTTGGTTAAGGGTAAAAGGGTCAAATTCATCCCGAGGGGGTCCTGAGGTGGTCTAGGGGTATTTCAACATTTAGAATTGTGGTGTGAAAAATTTTAATGTCTACACTTACACATCCTCCATAATTATCCTTATGCATTTAATTTGTTTAAACATTCCATTTAAAAGAAGAAAATAATCATGTGGGTTTAACTAGCCCATTCAGACTACCCCACCTTCTTAGAAATTTTTCATAAATAAGAGGGAATGAATATGATAACCAATGCCACAAATCGAAACCTCATTAGGACATCATCCCATGGAATAAATTTAGGACCCAACTCTCTCTCCTCTATCCATACTGATCATTTAAAAATTGCCCTTGTGATCTTGTGAAGAGGGCAATGAAAGAAAAAATCATGTTTGGAAATTTTAAGACCTGTGAGATCTTGAAAACCAAGAGACACCTTTAAGGTATTTTCACCTATAAGTGACCACCCCAAATCTATACAAACTCATAAAAATACATTTTTGGAGCAAAACCTAAACGGTTTTAACATGTAGACCATTATTCTGACTTTAAATCTTCATGTTAGTATGTTAAAAACTCATTTTGAAGATTTTAAAAGTGCAAGGGTATGTATATTCCATCTTGACCATATTTGAAATGGACTTAAAACCCATTAAAAGCATATTCAAATGCAAATAAAGCTAGTGTATATTGGATGACCTCATGTGGAGAGAATATATCAATAAATGACCTTCAAATACTTCAAATGACTTCTTCACCATCTAATTTAGTTCTCAATTCAAGAAAATGACCTTGAGAATGCTTATTTTCACCACAATTAAAACCTAAGTTTCCCCAAAAACCTTAAACTTTGTTAAAATACCTTAATCTCTTCAAACAAAATTAACAAGCTTTAAACTGAGTAATCAAGTGAAAGGCCCTGAGCTAATAGACTATGTACCCTCTTGACACAACATGACATACCCTTAGGACCCACAAGATTTAATTTTAAGGCATTGGAAATCTTTGAAAATATATTACCTCAAACAATGCTAACAAGACCTTATAAAGACCACTTTGAGGACTTATCAAAGCATGATAAAGTTATGAACAAAATTGTAAAAGCATGACACATAAAGTTTTGAATTATAGGGATGAAAGTTTGACCTATGAGGTCAAAATTGTTAACAATGTCTTCTTCATAGCCTTCTCGAGGATCACTTACAACTGTAACATGGGCTTATTTATGTACCTCCCATAGGATATGTTCTTATTTAAGGGTGGGCTTCTCAAACTCACAAACAAGATTTAGAATTTTGAGATCAAAGTGCCTATCATTCTTCTCCTTCCATTCACCAATGAATCCCTCAATATTTTATATGCTTTCATATTTAACCTTCTCCACAAGGACTTCTTTCTTTATTTAAATTCTCTCTTGGATATACTTCAATAATGGGAAGGTTTGTGGCTCTTGAGGAGAGATGAATGGGGATTAAATAGGTTCATGAATTTTATTGAAGCTTGAGACTTATATCTTGTTTTGGAATCCTTCTTGGATAGAAATACATGATGGGGAGATTGATCTTGAGGTGATATTTATGGTGATTGAATAGGCACATGTTCCCTTTTGGCCTCAATCTCTTGATCTAGGCATGGTTCATCTTTCTGCCCCGATGACTCTATCACTTGGTTCCAAATTCTAACTTTGAAATTAAGTAATTCATCTTGATGGTGTGTTTTAACTTGAGGGGTGGATGAAGGGTTTGATAATATTACAGACTACTTTGGATTATCCTCACATTTTTTATTTTAGATGGGCATGGGAGAAGGTTATTGAGGGAGAGCAAGTTGAGCTAGAGGAAGAATGAGTGAATATTTCATATAATTGAGCCTTTTTTGATGGGAAATTATAATTTGGAGCATGTTAGGAACACCAGAGGAATAACTTGGGATTAGAGAGGGTAATTGAGATTGAAGAGAATGGAATTCTTGTTTTTCCCATCTTACTAGTCTATCCTCTATGAGTTGGTTCAAATCTCTTATTTCCAACCTTTCATTAGCTAGGATATGTTGGTTTCCCTCCTTAAAGGCTGACCACTCAATCCTTGTAAACTATAATGATTACCTTAGATTTTTAATGAGATGAATAGGGATAACTTAACCATGTTCTACACTTTTATCTAACTTTATCATTACCATGTCATTCTTTAACATATTCATGAGTAGTTGAGAGTTTCTTATCCCACTGGGTGTACCAGAATAATTATTAGTAAAAGTTTCATTACTTGAGAAGGTTGTTCAAGACTCCTTACTTAAGTGATAGCATGGAAACACCTCTAGGATATGGGTGGCATAATAAATGAGGTGAATCTATAAATATGGATATCTCCCTTGATGTTATCACCCTGCAACTACTACTAGATATATTACTTGATGGTAAAATGAAGAGAAAATTAGAACTAAACTAAAATAGGGAGGTGATGTAACACATTAACACCCTTCACTTGACTATAATGAACTAAGAACATGAATTAGGCCTAAATATAATAAAACTACTCAAAATTGACATTCAAGAATGAGTATTTCAACAAGGAGGTCATTGATAATGGGTTGAATAAAAGGGCTAATCAAGAGGCCTAAGGAACACAATAACTACTTAAATCCACTTCATACTCAGCCAAAGGATCCATTCAATGCCAAAATTAGGAATATATATATATATATATATATATATATATATATATATATATATATATATATATATATATATATATATATATATATATATATATAGAATAATGGGAGAAGGAAATATAAGAGGGAGGCATATAAGAGATTTATGATAAGTGTCACTTAATGAGGAATAAGTTACAATCAATAAATCTGAAAGTAGGTAGTTATGAAGTGTTCTATCAACATGTGTGCAATTGATTTGATCTTCTCCTTCATCAATGGTGGCATAAAATGAAAATTCACCTTCTTGATGACTCATCCACCTCATTTGAAAATTCTCCTTCTTGGATTTGAGAGTTAAAAACTCATATAATAGAGCATGGCTTATCCACTCTCTATATAATTGACAACATAAAAACCTCCTTCATTACATCCAACTCCCTTTATTCTTGATTTGGAAGTTACAAATAAACATTTGTACCTAGTTACCTTGATCTTCAAGATGCACTTTGACACTTGGGTAACTTCTCAGTTAGCTTTGCAGGGATGAATTAGATTCTCCCTGACATCTTAGAAACATAGTCAATCTCTACAAATTCTTTGTGAGGAGCATTTTAAAGTCCTAAAACCATAGGACTTTCATGTATTTATTGGATTTGGAGTTTGGACCTTTAGGAATTATTTTAGAGTCAAAATAATGTAATTTTGGGTCTAATAAGGTATACGACCATACAAATCATCCTTCCCAATGTTTTTCATTTCTTCATGTATTCAAACACCCTATTTATGACTTAAAACCCTATAAAAGTACAACATTAAATGTATTCATACACGTGAATGTAAAATAAAATTTCATGGCATGGGCCTTATTAGAGTGTGGAATGTTTTTTGTGTTTATTGGTACAACTTAATGCATTTGGTTCACTTGGAAGGCTAGTATTCTCTATTGGGTTGCTTGAGAGGGTTTTAGGTGCGTTTAGAGGTGCTAGACTTCTTAATGATTGTTCGTATTATAGATGGACCTAATAAATGAACCAATGCCATGATTTGGAAGTAGTTAACCCTCATAAACTCCTCCAATATCCATTTTACACCATGAATTTGATCATTGGAGCTTCTAATCTTCAAAAGTAGCCTCTTAGGTTTACAATACTGTGTACAAGACCGAGAAATATTATTTTTTGGGTCTAAAACCTTCAAAGTGGGTTTTTTTGGTTGTAAATGCCTCAAATATGTCTATAATAGGCTATAAAATATTTATTAGTAATATCCAATATACATTGACCTTCCAAAAATTTCTACATCCTTATTTTGATATTTTGAGGGTTTGTAGGCAATTAGGCTAGCTTGACCTTAGTGGCATTATTTGGGGTTTGTATTCTTCATCCCAAGGTTACAAACATTGAGAAAACCCCTAATATTAAATTCCATACCTTTAATAACCATCAAAACCTTAATATAAATACAAATTTTGCATGTTCTCTTCACAACTTGAGAATAAACCTATAGGTCCCAATTAGGCATGTAGGTGATGGTCTGAGTTTATTGAGTAGGTGATTGAAATTGAGTTCCTTCTCAGTTGATTTATTATTATTAATGGTATTAATAAGGATTGAAACCTTAATAAAATTATATTTTACCTCTATAACCTCTTAGGTCCTCCATCCAACCCCATAAAACTAGTCTTTTCTCCACTATGATCATGACAAGCTTTTATGTGCACATTCTACTAGGCTTAGACTTTCTTTCTTGATGTTTTATATTCCTTGAACCTACCTAAAAAATGATGAAACTTTGAATGAAATATACATCTAAATCATGATATTATACATGACCCTAAATGGATCAAGCACCTTATATGCTTATTTGACCATAACACGGACATGCTTCTTGCGGTTACACAGTCCATTTGGCAAACATGACTTCATATCTTTGCATATTAAACCAAGACAAATAATGAGTGTGTGATTTAAAATATATCTAAGGTGAATGGAACATTTTAAAATTATTTTTACAAATGACAAACTAATTTGATATTGGTTTCTCCAATATGACATTCAAGATTCCCATGACCCTCTTAAGTCTTCAATTGGCTTGAAATATTCTTCCATTAAAGAGACTGAGGTTTTATCCCTTTTCATGGAATGTATATTTAATCATTCTCAAAACATATTCCATGCCTTATTTACCCCATTTTACTCTCACAAATCAGACTTCAATCACCACTTTGCCACTTCCAATCTACTTTGTTGGTACTAGCCTATAGGTGAATATTTGAGTTTCTTGACCATTCCAGTGATATTTTTTTCTTCACATTGATTTTAAACATTCTTAAATACTAATTTTCGGTCTCACATAGCTTAAATTTTTTCTCTAATTCATGTCTCACCACCAACTCTGCCTAGTTCACCTCAACCTACATGTATACCTATAGATGGTTGTTTTAGACTTGGAATACCTCTTTATTTTTTAGGTTTGAATGTTGAATTTTTCATAAGGGAACATTCCTATAGATTAGATAATAATTTATGGGGTTTATATGTGGAATGTGAGGGTTATGGATGTTTAATTAAGGAATTTTGAGGTGAGAAACCATTTCAAACCAAGCAAAACCAACTTGCTTAACTAAGAATCATTAAAAAAAAAGGTTTATTATAGGTACAAGAGTGATGAATGAGATTTGTCATTGAATCTGAGTTTTTAGAGGCTATAACACACTTAATATATATCTTTAAACCATTTCCATGCATTTATTTAATCTTATAATGTTTTAGAAGGAGAAAGTTGACCCTGTGGGGTTTTAGGAGGGTTTAAGAGCTCCTTATACACTTAGAAATGGTTCATAAAGTACATGAAATATATCATATAAATAATGCCTCTATTTATAAGGTCATAGAGGTAGCTTCAATTCACCAATAACATTTTACTAGTCCTTCTCTCTCCTCCATGAATTGAGTGCAAACTGTTAGTCCTTCCTAAGTTGTCAAGATGTTTGATATTAGATAATAATAGGTTTTTACCTTATTTATGATTGTGAATGTTTCCAAAACATAATATTTCATCTAAAACCCCCTGAGGAAGATGACATGATCATCACATGCTTAGTAACTCCCTCATTTTACGTTGAAACCTAATTTTAGATGCTTTAACAAGTGTATTTCAATTTTATAATTCATCCTCCTGGAATTTTGTTATCCCTTACAAAATTTTTACATTACATTGACCTGAATGAACATGTGTATGATGGAAAACACCTTGACATATCTTTGAAACATGTTAGAGGACTCAAAATTCACTTGGTCCTTCTAGTTTATAAAGGTAAAAATTACCTTAATTTCTCCAAATTTACCTTAACTTTGTCAAAATTTATTTAAAATTTTTTAAACACATGAATAAGGATATAATGAATGAATAATACATGACAAGACAAAGTGACTTGAACTTGCTACTCACTATCCTATCCTAAATGACCTTGGAAGCTACTAAGGAAGAAATACTACTTGTCATACTAGATCATTAATGACTAATACAAGACTTTAGTAATGGATATCAACAAAGTTAATATTAATTAAGTTAAAATTTTGAATGATCCTCATTCATGGTAGCCAAATTTTGGCTAACTTGTACATTAACAATAACTTTTTTCAATGTTTGATAATGTTTAAATTTATCATGTAGACCTAAATTAATATAAGACCAAACTTGTATCTAAAATGATAAAAATTTATAAAAATATCTACTTTCATGGCTCATGAATTAAGACATCTTACTTCTGCACTCATGATCCTCCTCAACATCTTATAATCTTCATTGTGGTTGAGTATATTTGTTGATCCTCTTCTAATTAGAGAACCCAAATGCAATTATTTTTGGTTTGAACTCTTTATTGCCATGCCATCACCATCGCATAGCTATGCCATATCAAATCAAATTAGTTACTTATTTATTTTAGATAGAAGCTTATCCATGCAACTGGTATTTTTCTAGGTATTTGAGATAGTTATGCCATGTTAGTAGAATTAATTAGTTCTAGAATTATCCTGATTTTGCATATGATCAAATTTTAGTGCTATGAAGCACCTTTCCTATGCTTTGTATTTTGGTCAATTGCCTTCCAGATGGGTTTTAATTATTTATTGGTTCATGATTAGTTTGTCAAATAATTTTAATTGTTAATGCCTCTCACTTGATGAATCGATTCTACTTCTCAAGGTCTCACTTATATCCTTCATGCCTCACATTTAATTATATGAAATAGATCCTAAAATATTAAAAGATCACTTTTTTATAGCAATGGAAATGGAATTGGTTGTTCTCTAAGGCATATATTTTTATCCTAAAAACATTAAAATATTTAAATTCTTCAAAAATATTAGCTATAACACATCAAGATCTTGACACAAATTAACCAAATAACATTATTTTATTTTATATATACAAAATGTACTTATGAAAAAATAATAATAATCAAACCATACTTATCTCTCACAATATTCTAATGAATTATTCATGTTCTTAATTTTTTCTCAATAGGCCTAAAAATCTTAGATATATGACAACAAAGTTAAATGTTAGATCCCTTTGTGGTAGGGTTTGTATCCCACTTATTAATAGGGGATGTTAGCACCGGGGGGGGGGGGGAGGAACACACCCCCACTATTTTTTGCACCCCTGAAGCAAAAAATTAAGGAGTCAAACCCCTATTTTTAGGAAGACGAAAGCCACTAAATTCTATTTTTAGAAAGGAAAGTCCTAACAATATTTTTCCACTCTATTTTTAGGAGGATGAATCATAATGGTGCTTTTCCAATTAGG
>JARHVA010001795.1:0-60000 GCA_037957365.1 Torreya grandis
TAATGCCCTATTCACCATTCCCATATCTCACCATGGAACTAGTATTTTCAAAAGTTCCTATAATTAAGGACATAGGCATAAATAATATGATTAGTAATATAAAAATAAAGGATACACAACTGGTTATCAAAGACCAAAATATTATGTCAATATTAGTATGAAATTAGATCATCATCATACTTTAATCTACCCTCTATGTAAGAATGGTAATAAGACTGCAACTAATTCTTCTTGGATGTGCATCACTAAAAATGCCTTGAATTTTATCTAAATACATCCAAAGGAAGAATGGTTAATCCTCTCTCAACACCATATCACACCTTCAAGTGACAATGTGCTTGTTCGTCATCCATGTTGATCCTACAGGGCTAGTGGTTTTAGAACATTGGCTAGTAGAAGCTTGTCTTATTCTAGTGAATTGGAACACCTTCCAATTTTTATTTTCTCTAGCCAATCATACATATTTAAATAAATAGAATAAAAATACCAAGAATATCATATCTAAAAACTCCAAACTAAAGTATATAGACAACTGAAGCAAGTCCTATCAACCTACTATGATACCAAAATTGATCTAAAATTAGATTTACCCTTTTAGACAAATCATTTTTTTAAAAAAATTGGACACTAAAAAATCTCAATTCCATTAAGGTGAAATAAAAATTAGATGCATAATTCTAGGAATGAATAAAAAGTTCTCATAAAACTCTGTAAACTCATTTCTCGCTTAAAACTCCTGATTTATGTCATTTTTATTTTTTCTCATAATTAATCTTAGTGTCACATTAATTCATTTAAAAACTAAATTAAATAAATTAAAACCCATAAATAAATGAAAGTAAAGTTGACACCAATCTAATAATGTATTTCACCCCTTATGGGTTACATCTTCAGGTTCATAATCATGAACCAATCCATTAAAATAAGATGTAAATATCAATAGTTACAAACTTACATCTTAATATAGATTCATGGACCTACATTAGTGTTAAAACTAACTGCATGAAGACTCTAAAGTAATAATTAATTTTTATTATCAAAGTTTTTAGAACCTATTTTCCTTCTCCATACATTTAGGCGTGGTTTCTCCATTAGAGTGTATACAAATTCTAATAAAATGAGCATAATGATGTCAAGGAGTGTTCTCTACCTTTTATATACCTATAACTCCTTCAATAACCTTGTAATAATAATTATAATGAGCTCCATGGCCAAAGGCCTTACAAAATAGGAGCATTATAACATTATAGTCTTGGGACTATGATTATACGAATACAAACTATTACATCGATATGTAACTTTTAACCCTGAGCATAGTTGGTTAGGTGCCTATTCTTTTACACCATGGGTCAGGGGTTAAAATACCATCCCATTTTTATTTTCCATAGCTTGTGTCGAATCAAACTATAACCTATATCATTCTCTAAGACTCCACAGTCTACATACACAATATGTAAAGACTCCATGGTCTGCATACTTATAAATGTGTCAATTACCATAGGCCAAAGGCCTTTACCAAATAGGCAATTTAAACTTTGTTGGATAGTTATCAATGATTTAATGGTGATGTCATGGAGGTGCCCTAGTGAGTGGATGAAGTGATTTTATAGCCTAAGTGACAATAACAAAGTGTGTAATGTGCTTGTCCTAGTGTGCTTAAAGGAGGCTTGGTTATTATTCAGTTTTGGCATGGATAGAGATGTTTAGGGATGAGTATGGAGTATTTAACATGTGTAATGGGCCATATAAGAGGTTTTATATTCTTTGAGTGCTTGTGTGCATAAGTGGATTTCATCTGGTTGATTATTGTTTTCATCTAGACATTTTGTGTCTAGTGGAAAAAAATATGAGTAGGCAGTTTGCTAACATTGTCATTGCCATGTATGAATGAGTTAGCGGGATGTGGTCATATGGTTTGATCACGTTAGTCCTTAGTTGATATGCACTAAATGTTAGGTCATGCACCTAAATGTAGTCAAAGATACTTGGGTGTAAAGTTTAGCTCTTAGGGATTTTTGATAGTGTTTTTTTATGTTAAAATAGGTCAAAGTAAGCATGTTGATGATGTCATCATTCACATATATGGATGTTTTAGGAGGAAATAGTCACATGGGTTTGTCAAGTATTGTGTCTAGTTCTTATGTGCTAAATCTCAAGTCATGCACCTATACACAAAAAAATATATGTAAGTGCAATGTTGGGTTCCCAAGAAGTTTGATAATGTTTTCCCATATTTAGCCAAATTTGCATGTGGCAAGAAAAAGATGAGTAGGAATTTTGATGGTGTCATATTTTTCATGTGTGGATGTTTCAGAATAAGATGATCATATGGGTTTATTTAGTTTTGTGCCTAGTTATTTTTCACAATTTTTTAAGTCAAGCACTAAAGCATGACAATAGGTATTCATGTTCAAAGTTAACCTTCTAGATAAGTTTTTTGACATTGTTGGCTCTGTGGTAGAAAAATATAAGTGACCATTTTAATGTTGTTATATCTCACATGTGTGAGGGTTTAAAAAGTAAATTGTTATATGGATGTATTCTCCTATGTAAGGATATCATATGGTCTAAATTATAGATAATGCATCCAAATGCAACAAAAGTTAATGTGGTCCAAAGTTCACCTTCTAGGTAGAATGTCATGGTCCCCATACTTGGTCTATTTTTCACAAGTTAAAGTTCAAGACCAAAAGAAGTTCCACCAGTTCATGGGTGTTCATACAAATCAAGATCAATGTTGTGTGTTAATTTAAATAAGGGTAAGTGATCAATGTTTACTGGTATAAGTGATCAAAAGGTATATAAGGGTGCCAAGTGTCATGATCATGGGGGTTCTGAGAAAGATAGAATGGTGAGTGTTATAAGGTAGAGACTTGATTGATTCACAAAGATCGAAAGTGTATGATGAGTCAATATTATAAGATTAAATGATACAAGGTTAACATGTTTAAAATTTAACATTTGGGCATTGGTGCAGTATACATTAAAGTTTAGAGAAGATCGATGGTGCATGTTTAATCTAAGTAGTGAGGACATGAGATGTGATCATAGTGTTCAAAGTTTAACTGTGACCATTGGCATTTTAATTTTTGTAAAGGAAAGACTAGTGTCTAGTTTTTAAGCCATATATTTTGATCTAAGAAAAAATTACTCATGGTATAAAAATAAGAGTGGTAGAGGACTCTAAGGCACATCTAAAAATATAAATTTTAAGGTTTGAATGTTTATACATACAAAGATATTGAGCTTGAAAGTTGACTTTATGTTTAAATGTATTCTACAAGTAACTCGAGAAGGGTAATTGAGCTCGTTCTAATGTTGTTTTGATATCTCTTGATGAATTATATATTTAGGAGTGTTATAGGATCCATAAGGATGATTTATGTGCATTATGAAGGATTTACCAATCATATGCATTATGAAAAAAGGATTAGAAGGTGATTGTGGTGTTCACTCATAATGATTGTGTGTACATAGAGTTGTTTGAGAAAATTATGCTTAAATAGGAGGGTATTGTGATGGTTGTTGGCACTTAAGGAGGACCTATAGATCATGTTTAATGGTTAGTGCATTTGTAAAGTGTTCCTATATTTTAGTTTGCTTGGAGAAGTGTCAAAGAGATGAATGAGTCTCTATTGGACCTAAAAGTGGCTTAGGCCTATATGAAAATGGATTGTGATTAAGTATGACCTATGTAATATGCCTTAAGGGTGAAGGCATGTATTTTGGTTGACTAAGATGTTGATAATTAATGATATATATATATATATATATATACATACATATATATATATATATATATATATATATATATATATATATATATAGTGAAATAAAAGATGATGATTTGTAGATTTTGAGAAGACTTGTGAGTGAGACTTGTGCAAGGTGTTTGTAAGAGTTATGGAATAAAGGAGAGGTAGAGTTCCCAGTTGATGACTTAATGAGTAGAGAAGATTGAGGACTATGTGTATGACCTATAGGTCATATTTTTGATTTCTAAATAGTGCTCTTATAGTTTAAGGATATGAGAAGAGGTTCAATTGTGCATATAAGGACAACTTGAGTGAAGGAGAGAGATTATGGCATGCCTATGTGAGAGGCTTGTATGAGATAGAGAGAGAGAGAGAGAGAGAGAGAGAGAGAGAGAGAGAGAGAGAGAGGAGAGAGAGAGAGAGAGAGAGAGAGAGAGAGAGAGAGAGAGAGAGGAGAGAGAGAGAGAGAGAGTTTGTGTAGTGGTTAGATAAATAGAGATCCATCATCAGGGGTTGAATATATTAGTTCTAAAGTGGAGGTGTTCACTTCAAATGAGGGTCTAAAGGACTTGATCTTCCTTAGGGGTAATTGCTCCTTGTGAAATAGATGTTTAACTAAAGGCCTTTGGTTAGGAGGATATGATCAAGGCTTGCTAGTCTAAATGAGTTGATCAATATTTTGTTTGTAATTTCTTATAAGATAAGTAATCCATTATGTTGTAGGCTTGAGAGTGGGTTTTATTCCTCATGAGAGTTTCCCATAGGAACTATGTGTTATGTGTTGATGTTGTGTATGCATTGAATGAATGAGCTCTCTTGTTAATGTTACTTGATCAAGTTAATATATGTTGTTTTTATAATAGTTTAAAAAGATTGGAATTGAGATTAAAATATTTAGGCTCACTGATTCACCCCCCTCTCAGTGATTGTACCTCTAAAAATTGGTATCAAAGTAGGTCCATTGATAAAGGCTTGACAATTTGAAGGTGATCTAAGGTACAATATGGGTAGTCATCAAGGAGGCTTATCTACTAAGTAAGCACCAATGTTTAATGAATCCAATTATGATTTTTGGAGTGTAAGGATGAGGACACACATTATGTCCCTACAATTTGATGTATGGAAATCTATTGTGGATAGATATGTTGTTCTTACTACTCACCCATCTAGTACTATAGAGAAGAATTTATTTGAGAATAATTCTAAGGTAATTAATGCCATCACCTATGGTCTTATAGAGACTGAGTTCACCAAGGTAATCCATTGTAAATATGCTAAAGAGATATGGGACAAGATGTAGATCATTTATGAAGGAGATTTTAAGGTCAAGATTCCTAAGTTGCAGACTCACAAAAGGTAATTTGAAAGGCTCAAGATGAATGAAGAAGGTTATGTGGCAGCCTTTCTATATAGAGTTGATGAGATTGTCAACATCATCAGAGCTATTAGAGAGAACATTGAAGAGAGGCTACTATTGTTCAAAATGTATTAATGTCTCTATCCCCCAAATTTAATCTAAAAGTATCTACTATAGAAGAAAGTCATGACCTTACTCAATTGAAGATGTATCAATTGCATGACACCCTTACTACCTATGAGATGAGGAAGCATGATGATATACCATAAAATAATGAAGCAACATTCAAGATAGAGATGAAGCCAAATAAAAAGTTCCAAGGTAAGAAATACAACCAAGATGAAATTTTTGATATAGATGAGGATGAAATAATTGATTTCATTTCAAGGAAATGATGAATAGGTTCAAGCAAGTATAAAGGTAAATTACCCCTCAAATGCTTTAATTGTGGTGAGAGGACATTTTTCTAACAAGTGCCCTCATAAGTATAAGAAGGATGATGATGAATATCATGATCAAGGTCATGATGATAATAAGAGATATTTTAATTTTGATAAAAATAAAGGAAGGATTTAGAAGGTTTGAAAACAATAAGTACTTCAAGGACAAGAAGAGTCTCTACACCAAAGAATATTTTAGCTCATCAGATGAAAGTGAAGTCAGTGACTCAGAGTATGATCATGAAGATGATGGGCCTATTGAAGATAAAGATCTTTCATGGATGAGGAAGGTAGTTTTCTCAGATCAGAAGGAGTAATACTTGGTGTGATTTAGATGATGATGAAGATGAGGTGACTATGAGCCTGCATTGATAAATGCTCATGAAGAATTGAAAATTGAGAAGAATATCAATAAGAAGATGAAGTCTAATCTCAATGACTTTGAAGAGCAATTCAGTGTGTTTGAGGAAAGAATGGATAAGGAATCCAAGGATCATGAAGATATGGTTAAGCATCTTGGTTGTTAATTAGAAATCCTATCTACAAGCTTAAAAGCTAAAGAAAATAAATGTAAAAAGTATATAATTGGAAATGAGTTATTGAAATTTGAGTTAGAGAAGGTATCTAGTAAGGTAATGTCATTTGTGAGATTTGAAAAGAGCTCAAGTGATCTATAAAAACATTATGAATGATTAGAATCATGTAAGTGATAAGACTAGTATTGGATACAAAGAATAACTAGAGACTACAACTCAAGACAAGATAAAGACTAATGTGAACAAGGACAATCAACATTTGAAGACAAATCATTAGACAAGGATTTATGATGTAAATAAATTGAAGATAAATTAGATCAGACAACCAAATTCCATGAGGTATGTATATTTTTAATGGTTACTACTATAATTTTAATTGGTTTGGCCATATAGCTAGAAAATTTAGAAGACCTATTAAGAATGAATTTTCATGGAACTTGTTCACCAATTTTTACTTTTTAGGTCAAAATAGGGCACCCCTAGTAAAAACCTTAAATTTTAGGCATATAAGGGGGTAAAATATGTCATCATAAGGTGTTTCATATGTCAATTACTATCAATTTATGTTGTAATAGCTTTGGTTAAGCATGTTTTATGTTTATTTTTCATTTTAACTCATTTTGAGGGGTCTAAATGGTGATTTTAATGATTTGTACGAGTTTATTGGGATTTTTGTAAGTTAAAAAGATTATTTCATGCCACATGTGTCCTTATAAATCTTATAAAGATGACATAATTGAATAAATGGTAGGTTGTTAAGAGAAAAGGTAGTTTTCTGGGCCAAAGAGAGAGAAAAGGACACTTGTACAACTCTTTGGGAAGTGTGACACTTGGAAAACATGTGAATGTAACTCTTCAGCTCCAAAAAACTCAAATACATGTTTTTTTTGACATTAAACTAACTTTTATATCTCAAAACCATTCATCTCTCTTCTCTTCCTTTGCATGGAAAAGTGACTTGCAGGTTATTACTTGGTATGGTCAACACAGGTGGTTTTAGGGAGAATTATTTTGTGGAAATATTATAAAAATATGAGATATTCAAATCCCATATAATAATTTATATAATTTTTTAAGTTTTCTTCATGAAACATCCCTTCAAAGTGGACTATGCAAGACTACCTATCAATCTATGCACCCTCTAGGTTTTCCATCATTTTAAGAAAATACATACAAATTGGTTGATAATATTGCTTAAAAATATTTTTGAATTCATCCTATAATTAGTAACACACCTTATTTCATGTTTCAAGTGGTTTTGATGAGCTAACAAGCTTAATTTGTAGGAGGATGCAATTTTCTTAGTTATGGATAATTTCACCATTTACAGGGGATTTGTGCTTTGTGATGGATCCATATGGTTGTGTTAATATATTTTATATGTTTAAAAAGTTATATTAATTCTCCATTCACTTTCCAACCTTAGTCTCCAAGCATATGCTCTATGGATTGCACTCATTCTACACATATACACATTCCACCATTGAAATCTGCATGTACAAGATTTTTGGAGAGTTTTTCAAACTTGAATTAGAGTGGGAAATATTGGATTAGGATCATTTACATAACCATATACCATTTTAATCCTTGGAGAGCATAGGGTCAATCATAAATATACGTGACTTTTGTACATCACTTGCCTAAACTCACTGTCTATTTGGATTCAACTTAGAAAAGTCATCTATAGGTGATGTTAACAGAGAGATGGAGACATCATGTTGAACCATTGAAGCATGAATGAAAGAAATTTTTGAATTCCTATCACATGAGTTATTCATGATAGACCCATTTTAAGAGATAGAATGGGAAATGAAAAGATAAGCCATACAAAAATCCAAATGACTGTATTCAGGGATCTTGTCCCCAAAAAACACAAAATAGAGGCCCATAGAGGTTTTGGGATTATCATATGACATGATTAAATTATTTATTTGGGAATTATAATGGCTTAAAATTGTGGCCCCTTGTATATACTAGGTCCATGCCAAGTATGAAAGGTATAGGTTGAAAGGAAGGTGGTTTTTTGAAAGGTCCAAAAGTGCCCTTGAACACACTAAGAGCATGTGTAGTGTCGTATAGGAAAGAACTCAAATTGCATTTTAGTTACAAAGGTTATAATCTAGAATTTTTTTCCATAGTTAATGATTCATTATGATTTAAAGATCCTTTGTAAACCTAATGAACATTATATAAATAAATTGACTATTATTTATCCCTCTACCCATCTACAATCTATACCAACCAATAGAGCACTTGTTAAGCATTGCAAGTGTAAGGAAGGTTATGAGGTCTTATGAGGATTTCAATTATTTTAAGTGAATCATAAATTAAAAAATTATCATTGAGACATCAAGGATAAACAAGACTTTATAATCCTAAATCGAGATCAAGAAAAGGCTACTTCCAGTCACTACACACAACTATAGGAACTAAGAAGGTATTTTAAGCAACCTAAATAGGGTTTAAGGTCTTATTAATCCTCTTCTTTTTTTTTCAAGGATAAATGAGTATAAAATAATTTTATAAGCTTCAAAATTTAATAAGTTAAAGGTGAGGCTAGGTTTCATCATAAACCTACCACATGCTAACTATAGCCAAGCCTAAGAAGAGAAGATACAGTCTTGTAGATCACAAGGAAAGAGAAAAAGGCCTAAAAATCATGTTTTGAGGAAGTGTAGGAATGAGACATAGTTTAATTATCTTATATGACCTAATGAATACTAAAGGGAACCCATTTAATATTATCAAACCCTTATGTACAACTAAAATCCATACTATTGAAAGGGAATGTTGACCTACAACCACTATAAGTGACTATCACGATCAGGATTTGAGTGGAAAGAAAAATGTCTAGGTGTTGAAAAACATAAATATGGAGAAAGTCAACTCACCTAATGCAAGGTAACTATTGTATAAATATAAGTAGTTTTAAATAGTATTTTGAAGTCAAATCATCTACTTACATGTCAACAGATAGGGGTGATCTTAGTCAACACAGTAAAAGGCCTAGTTTTGTGAATCCATGAGTATAGTGATCCTTGTGAGGTCGACATGAGGAAAAAAGAGGTATAATATATCTAAAATTACTATAAGTGTCTTTACAAGATTTTTTTTCATGTAAATCAGGTAAAATAAAGGTCCAAAGTGATGCATATATAGTCCACTTGGAAGAGTTCATGCACAACCTACCTATGAGAGGTTTGTTTTAGAATTTGATGAGGTTGAAAGATATAAACATGTAACAAAGAGACAATTTTTTTGTGAGGAGGGTCTCTAATTTTGTTTTAAACCTATAAATCATTCACTTTTCCTAAGCAAACATGGTAGATACCCCCTCTTTTATCTCAGAATAGGGGTACTCTCCCTTGTGTATAAACAAGCAGTTTAGAGATGAAGGAATAGTCAAGGAGTTGTTTGGATGTGAAATAGAGGTATTTAGGTCTAGTATATATCTAAGACAAGATAAATAAACTTTATATAAAGAATGAAGCTTGATAAGTACTCTAAACCCTCAGTTTTGTAGGAAAACCTACTACACATGAACAAGCCTAAAGGTCCAAATGAGAAAACATTGACACCTCCACCCCAGAATCAAATTTTCACATATTGAATAATGTTCATGGAATCAAATTAGAAGTGTATAGTTTATCAATATGAAAGGAAAATACATCAAAGGCCAATTTGGGTTTAAGTTGTAGTTAGACCTTTATGAAGATGACTAAGTCTAGCATTTAAAGGGAGGTCAATTTGATTTTTGACTTGATATATTCACTATTTTTTTTTGAAATATGTTTCACAGACCCTAATAGAGGTTTATAATCCATTAGAGAGTAAATAAAACATCAAAATATCCATTTTTAGCCCAAGAACCTATTTAGGCCTGTGAAAATGAGGAAAATAAGCATGATAGGGCTAGTTCTTATACTCATATCTTTCATAAGGCTTTGAATGGAGACCATATAAGTTTAGGGAAGATACAAGGGGTATTAAAAAAAAATTATGGAATCTTTTTCAACTCTAATGTTAGGTTTTTATGAAATAAGCTTAAGGATGAAAAAGACCTAAAACCCTTGTAAACCCTCAGCTATGACTAATCTTGAGAAATGGAGTTGGATCGCTGATCAAATGGACTAGATTTCTCATGGAAACTATTGGAAGTTTAATATTATTCACCCAAGACCCTTTCCATTCCAACTATCTATATGGACTTGTACAAACAAGGGAAAAAATAAGCTTTTTCTCACTATTTTATGTGTTGTGCAGGATACAAGGTGAATTAGGAGATGATATAAAGTTTTGGTGGAAGCTTTAAACTTGAGATAACTCCAAGTATTAATTTAATTTCAATAATAAACCTATTATTTATTCAATTAGGTACTTACTTTTAGGCAGTCAAAACTGGCCTAATGCACAAGCTAGAGAGAAGGGAAAAAATCTTCAAGTAAAGTGATTTTAAGGTCCCCCTTATGTTCCCAAGGATATGTAGGGTATTTAAAAGTTTCATACACTAAATAACATGTATTTTCATGGATAATTTATGTAAAATTTTAGGTCAAGTGTGTAGTGTTCATGAAAAGGTAGGTTTCAGGATAACAGATGATGATGGCTCCTTTTCAGTTGGTTATAAAAGGCCAAACATGCAAAAAATGCATGTAAAAGCATGTTTGAGAGCCTAAAATTTCATTCCAATAATTTTACCTTCCCTATATTAGTTAAAAGATGTTAAAATAGGCCTAATCATTAAGGTAGTTTTTCTATGCAAAAGGAGGAGTTTTGTTCCATTTTGCCTAATTTTGTTGACTTAGATTGACACTTGTTGCTACTAAAATTCCATGGTTCGACCCATATCCTCTTACCGTTCATGGATAAATGAAATTATTGGCTTGAAAAGTGAACTTATGACCCTTGGAATTCTCTCTCTCTCTCTCTCTCTCTCTCTCTCTCTCTCTCTCTCTCTCTCTCTCTCTCTCTCTCTCTCTCTCTCTCTCTCTCTCTCTCTCTCTCTCTCTCTCTCTCTCTCTCTCAAACTCTATAAGAGTTGGCCATTTTGGCATTAGATAGAATGCTCCACCTAAGTATGGAAAATCCCTGCTCAATTGTACACCTTTTGATCAATATTATGAATATGTGTTTACCTCTCTCATTAATAGTCATAGTGTGCTCTACTTGAATGTAGAATTTTATTAGTGAAGACTATGGATTCCTTAGCATTTTACTTCATTATTTCACCTATTTACAACCTCTTCTTGTAAGGCATGTGAAGTGCTCTAGGAGATGGTCATGGTTTAGTGAGTATTATTTTCATTAGAGTCATTTAATACCTTTTGTCCAGTCCTCCATCCTTGCATATCATCTATGACCCCACAATGTAATATTGATTCAAGAAGACATAAATTTGGAAAAGTGTATTTTTTAGTTGGTTTCTTGGTCTCAAGTGTGGAATGCAATTGGTTGGAAGTCATCAAATTGATTTGGTGTATCACCTCCATAGTTTAAGTTTGCTTTCAGTTATCCTTATCCCTTTCCACCCCTAATATGTAGTAGTAGTTATAGTCAAGTGGTACATCAAGGGAGCTAGCCCTATCTAGAGACTCACTTCATTCCTTAGGCTACCCACAAGCCTAGAAGTGACTCCATTGTGCCACTTGGATGAGGAAAGCCTTGGAATTTTCTTAAAGGGTGCAAATCTAAGTGACAACAAAACTATGATGGGGGTAATCAATCAAAAATTATGAGTAAGGTTGAGTGTTTCAACTATCATGATGTGGGACACTTTGCAAAACATTATCCATTTAAGGTAAGGCAAGTTGAGTTTCCTTCAAGAGATATTGAGTGCTATAGTTGTTATGAACTAAGACACATTACAAGATTTTGTCCAAATCTAGCAAGCTAGAATGAACATCTTGAAAAAGGTATAATGTGCTTTAACTATCAAAAGAAAGGTCACATTGCTAGATTCTACAAGCAAAGACGTACACTTTAGAATAGGTTCAATCAGGACCCTAGAGTGCAAGGAAGAAGGAAAGTCAAGTCATGGAAGACAAAGGTGGTAAGTATGAGTTATTATGAGATTATAGGTCCAAGTAATCTATTTGATATGGTGGAGAATACCATAGAAGGTGAAGAGTGATAAGGACTCTCATTATTTGCTCATATTGAGAATGAAGATACCAAGCTCAATGAGAAGACCAAGGTGTTGGTTGAGGCTAGTTTTGAAGTTAGTAAGTATCTAAGTAAACATATTGATATTGTTGAGAAAACTTCATATAGAGAACATCAATTATCAGTACTTAGTGATGAGGTTCTAAGATGCAAGGAAGATTCTATAGATGAAAAGGTATGTCATGAATCTTTGTTGTCTCCGTGTATTATCAATCCAATCATAGAAAAGAAGGAGAATGTTGTATTATATGAGAATTTTACTTATCTTAAGCCTAAGAAGAAGAAGATCTACAAGCATCAGATGACCAAGGAGGAAAATAAATATGAGTTATAGGCAACTCCTAGTTTCACTTTGTTCTAAGAAATTGTGAAATAGGGTGTCTCTATCTATGCTTCTTAGGAGGCATATTTCTTGTGGATAATTAATTTTGTGTGATCAAGTTCTTAATCCCAATCTATACAAAAACTTTTACTGATCTTAGAAGGTCATTAGTTAAGGGAGAGAAACAATTTCATGTGTTTGCTTTAGAGGTTTGTGAAGGAGCTGTAATACGATGTTAGAATGGGTGGTTCCAGGTGGCTTAATGATCTTGGTGGGGTGTCAATAAGATTTTGGTTCTCAAAAAGGTATATTCACTTCTTTGTGATGTGCTTTAGGTGTTTTTTTTGTCTGCAGTTTTGTTGAAGTCAAATTAGAAATTTTTGCTAGCTCTCGAGTTTCCCAGTTTGTTTTTAAGAGGACATAGGTCCTAAAGTGGGTTATAGGAAGTCAAGGTTACCAATGGTGTGAAAGATAAAATATTGGTTCATAAGTGTGTAATGGATGTCTCTAGGTGTGCAATAATTTTTAGGAGTGTGTATTGACTAGAAGGTGCTGTGTTGACCTTGTTGTTTTTGATATTCCAGGGTTTTAGGATATACTTGAAAAGTGGTTTACCTTATGAATTGAGTTATAAGGCTTATTAATAGGATAAATGGGCCAAATGGGTTGTAAAATAAAGATTCAAATAGATTTTAAGGTTTGTGGTTTTCAAATTATTCATGTTTTTGTCAAGATGGAGGCCTAATTAACAAGTTGGTTTGTGAAGGAAGTATGTTACAAAGGTTGAGTTAGGTGTTTAAAATTGGTGTGATTGAGGGGGAATATGAGATTTATCTAGATATGAATTTTCAGGTCTTGGTTATGTTCCTAATAAAATTTGTGGGATATGTAAGTTACACGTAGGGCTATAAGGAGTCTAGACAAGCCTAGAATGAAGATTTGATGTTTTTGCTTAGTGTTTCCAAAAGAGAAAGGTATGTATGTTTCAAGGAGAGTTCCCAAGTTTTTTTTATATCATTTTTTATGTTTTGTGTTGTGTATTAAGTATTATTGGTGGTCCTTGTGATAACTTGATATAAAAGGCTAGTAAGCATATATGGTGGTTCTTCATGACATATGGAGTTTTGAAGATGCTCAAGTGATGAAATTGCTTAGATATATTGGGGATTCCCTCTCAAATGTTTATTGAATATTTATATCATATTATAATTCATGGTTGAGAAGTACAAGGTGGTATAGATAGAGTTAGGGGGAGCTAACTCAAGTAGCTTGAATGACTTAAGGAACCTTACATGATGTAAGGGGAAGCATTTGTGAGATGCTTCAGTCATATTGAATATGTGATGATATCTTATATAGATGTGTTTCTAAGAAATATTGGTATGATTATTTGATCAAACCTAGTCATATTTGTGTGTTCTTTCTTCATCAATTGTAGTGCTTGATTGAAGTGAGTATTGACATGGAGCAAGAGGAAGGTGTCAAGGTAAGAAGAGGCAGGCTTAAGGTAGGGGGAGTTTGTATCATATTTATAGGTTCTCCTCTATTTTTGATGGTATTTTTAGGTCGTCAAGATTAGCTGGTGCCCACTTTATCATTATGTCAAAGCAGGAGAAAGTTCCTATTGTGAGAATGCTTGAAGAGAAAGAAGGTGAGCTGAATGATGTTTGTTGACATCAATGATAAAGGGGGAGATTGTTAAATAATTTTAAATGATGTCATGGTGATGTCATGGTGGTTTCTTTGTGAGTGGATGGATTTATTTGATATCCTAAGTGATAATGACAAAGTGTGTAATGTGCTTGTCCTAGTGTGTTTGAAGGAGGATTGGTTGATCTTCAGTTTTGGCATGGATAGATATGTTTAGGGATGAGTATGGAGTATTGGTAATGTGTAAGGGGTAATATAAGAATTTTTTATGCTTTTATTCCTTATCTGCATAAGTGGATTTCATTTGGTTGATCATTATTTTCATCTAGACATTTTGGGTCTAGTGGTAGAAAATTTGAGTAGGCAGTTTGTTGATGTCACCATTGCCACATATTGATGAGTCAAGGGGATTTGGAAATATGGTTATGATTAAATTAATCCCTAGTTTCTATACACCAAATCTTAGGTCATGCACCTAAATGCAATCAAATATATGTGGGTGCAAAGTTGGGATCTCATACATTTTTGATAGTGTTTTCTATGTTCAAATAGAGCTGAGTAAGCATGTTGATGATGTCAACACTCACATGCATGAATGTTTTAGGAGGAAATGGTCACATGGGTTTATTAATTATTATGCCTAGTTCTTATGTACTAAATATCAGGTCATGCACCTATGCATGAAAAAATATATCCAAGTGAAAAGTTGGGTTCCTAGGCAGTTTGACAATGTTTTCCCATAGCCAAATTTGTATGTGTCAAGAAAAGTTGAATAGGAATTTTTATGGTGGAATATATCACACATGTGGATGTTTTATAATAATATTATCATATGGGTTTGTTTAGTTTTATGCCTAGTTGATTTTTACTAATTTTTAGGCCAAGCACTGAAGCATGATAAAAGATATGCATGTTCAAAGTTGACCTTACAAACAAGTTTTTGACATAGTTGGCTTTGCGATAGAAAAATATATGTGAGAATTTTAATGTAATTATATCTCACATGTTTGAGGGTTCCAAGATTAGATTGTTATATGGATGGATTCTCCTATGTAAGGAGATCATATGGTCTAAATTATAGATCATGTGTCCAAGTGCAACAAAAGTTCTTATGGTCCAAAGTTGGACTTTTAGGAAGATTTCAATGGTCCCCATAGTATATTTTTCATGAGCAAAATATCAAGACCAAATGAATATCCAATAGTTTTTATGCATTCATATAGATCAAAATCAATGGTGCATGTTGATTTGAATGAGGAAAAGTTCTCGATGTTTAATAGTGTAAGTGCTTAGAAGGCATGTGAGGGTGGCAAGTGTCATAATCATGGGGGTTTTGAGAAATATTGAACAATGAATGCTATAAGGTAGAGACCTAACTGATCTACATAGATCTATAGTGCATGATGAGTCGATATTTGAAGATTGCATGGGATGAGGTCAACGTGTTCAAGGTTTAACATTTGGGCATTGGTGAACTATGCATTGAATTTTGGAAAATATTGAAGGTGCATCTTTAATCTAAGCATTGAGGACACAAGATGTGATCATAGTGTTTGAAGTTTAACTGTGACCATTGGCATTTGAATATTTGTAAAGGAAACTCTAATGTCTAGTTTTTGAGCCATATCTTTCAATCCAGGATGAATTTGATTATGGTGTAAAATTAAAAGTGGTAGTGGGATCCAAGGTCCATCTAGTAATATAAATTTTAAGGTTTGAATGTATGTATAGACAAAGATATTGAGATCCAAAGTTGACTGTGTGTTTGACTATGTTCTTCAAGTAACTTGAAAAGGGTAATTAAGCTGGTTTTGATATATCTTGATGAATTAGATATTTGGGAGTGTTTTAGAATCCATAAGGATGATTTTTGTGTATTATGAAGGATTTAAAACTTGTATATAGTATGAATGAAGGATTAAAAGGTGACTATGTGTTCGCTCATAATGATTGTGTGTATAAAGAGTTGATTGAGCAAATTATGCTTAAGAAAGAGGGTACTATGATGGTTTTTGGCACTTAAGGAGGGCCTATAGGTCATGTTTAATGGGTTCATGAATTTGTAGAGTGTTCCTATATTTTAGTTTCTTGTATAAGTGTCAAAGAGTTGAATGGGTCTTGATAGGACCTAAAAGTGATTTAGGTCTATTTGAAAGTGGATTGTGCTTAAGTGTGACCTATGTAATATGCCTTAAGGCTGAAGGAATGTATTATGTCCAACCAAGATGTTGATAATTCATGATATCTATATATATAGTGAAATCAAAGATGATTTTTATATTTTGAGAAGACTCATGAGTGAGACTTGTGCAAGGTGTTTGTAAGAGTTATGGAATGAAGGAGAGGTAGAGTGCCCAGCTGATGAGCTAATGAGTAGAGTAGACTGAGGATTGTGTATGACTTATAGGTCATATTTATGATGTCTAAGTAGTGATCTTATATTTTTAAGGTATGTGAAGAGGTGTGAGTATGAATATAAAGACAATTTGAGTGAAAAGGGAGAGAGATTGTGGCATGCCTATGTGAGAGGCTTGTATGAGATAGAGAAAACATTTGTGCAGGGGTTAGATAAATAGAGATCCATCATTAGGTGTTAAATATATTAGTTCTAAGGTGGAGGTGTTCACTTCAAAGGATGGTATAAAGGACTTGATCTTCCTTAGGAGTAGTTGCTCCTTGTGAAATAGGTGTTTCACTAAATGCCTTTGGTCAGGAGGATATAGTCAAGGATTGCTAGTCTAAATGATTTGATCAGTCTCTTATTTGTAATTTAATATAGGATAAGTAGTCCATTATGTTTCAAGATTGAGAGTGGGTTTTATTTCCCATGAAGGTTTCCCATAGTAACTATGTGTTATGTGTTTGATCTTGTGTATGCATTGAATGAATGAGCTATCTTGTTAATGTTGGTTGATCAAGTTGATATATGTTGTTTATCTAATAGTTTAAAAGGATTAAAATATCTAGGCTCACTGATTCACCCCACTTCTCAATTATTTTACATCTAATAACCTCTTCCATTCTAAAATGTGTATCATGCAAATAAAACTCACACTCTGTATATATGCCTAGCCTTTGATCCAATGGATTTATGAAATGGATTCATCCTTCTCCAGGTTCAGCTCTACCCCAAAAAAATCTACAACAAAAGAAGTGTCATTTTCTCATGGACTAAAGGCTTCACCAAATAGGTGTTGTACAAGTCCTCATAGGCTTGGTCTATGTTTGTATAAATAAATCAGCTTTTCCATGGCCTAAAGGCCTTACATAGTTGGTGATCTCTTCTCGCTAATTGAATCCACATTAATTTTTAAATGCTTTCATGCCATGTATGATTCATGGTTATGGCCTAACGGTCAAGCCTCTTACTTTTTAAAGTGAGGTTAAGGGTTCAACCTTTAATATCGATAATGGATTTTACTTTAGGGGATTTAATCCCACATTCATTGGAATAGAGTGTAAGAAAGGATTCAAATATCCTTACATCCCACATGTGGTTTATGTCTTTAACCATGTATGAAACCATTTTACTTTAGGCTTAGTCCCCATACCAAGATTGGTTGGTTAAGCTCAATTTAGAAGATCTATGTGGAGATTAACTTAGTATTCAAGCTCAATTTAGAACCTAATGAGTTGGATCGCTTTGATTCAGTTGAAAATTGACTTGAGATAGTTAATTGAAATGGTAATGCTAATCTAAAACTCAACATAGAGCATGAGTGTCTTTGAAAATAACATGAAGTGGTGATAGGCCATGTGGTGGCCTAAGGACTCACCATGTGGACCTCTCCAAATGCTCCTTATCCTATGAGATTCACAAATAACATATGGTGTTTTATTTATAATATTGGGATTATTAGTACCACATGTAACATGTAAATAACATTGAGACATATATAAAAAAAAACATGTCAATAGTAATATTAATGGAGGCAAAGGTAACCCTCCATAAAAAGAGTGTGTTGACCCTGGCTGAGGGTCCCTTACTAGTAAATAGTGAGGCCCATTTATTTGATTATGAGTATTGAAGACTAGAGGTGAAAAAAACACCATTTTACCATTACACTACCACATATCACTTACCAATTGGTCTATTTGGAAAACATACATGCATCCACGCCACTATTTGACGATTGACCATTTTTAATCCAAACTTTAACTAGTTATATTTGGAGTATACAATGTCCATTTTACATGTTCCAATAGGCATTGGAAATATCTAAAAATTATCTTCATCTCTATACCATTTTTTTGAGATATTGGAATCATATGAATGATGAAAAATCCTCTAGATCAAAAGGATCTACTACAAGAAGAGCTCTCCAGACTTCATGTTTTGGATAAATAAGTAGAAAAGGTAAGTGTCATCCTTAATAATTATATTTAACCTCATGATTCCTAAGAACCAAAGGTAGTTAAACCACTACCATTATATTTTCCATTCATCATAGGTGATTCCCTTGTACATAATTTCATGATTGATAGTGGGACTAGCACTTATGTCATGCCTAAATCCATAACTGATAAATTGGGGCTTAAATTGAGCCTAATTAAAAAGGGGTTTTACAGATGGATGGGTCTCTACCAAGACTATAGGTGTCTCTAAATACCTTAAGATCATATTTCCTACTTTTCCTTATTATACTATATCTCAAGATGTGATAGTAGTTGATCTTTCCCCTTACTTTGCCTTATGTTTGTCTAGAGATTTCACTACCAAAATAGGGGTTTCTCTTTTCTAATTGGTCTTATATGGTATTTAAAAATAGGTATGGAACAAAGGTTACCATAGGGTTTGAACGTATCTCTATATTCCATTTAGAGCCTTAAATGCCTAATTTATCAAATGCCAATTGTACTATCTTGGATAAGTTTGAACACTCCAATGTATGAGAACCTTTTAAACAATTTAAAGGTATACCAAACTTGCTCCTTGATGAGTGGGAAATATAAAATCATGGTTATGATCCTTATCAAAGCATATAAGAAGAAATTTTGGGTGTGTATTTCATGAAAGAAGAAGGTGCCATAATACCAAGTCTCATTAGCATAACACGAGCATGAAGGAGTTTGGAATTTATTTTTCAATGGATCTAGATCAAATAATGGGAGTGTGGCAGGTGTTATGATTGTATTTCCTCTCAATAAAATTTACTATTATGCTCTAATATTCCAATTTAGTTTCACCTCTAATACTACAAAATATCAGGCCCTCATCCATGGGCTACAATGGGCAAGGAAGAGAGGTATTAAGCTTTTGTAGGTTAAGGGAGAAAGTAAATTATTAGTGCAGTAGGTAAGAGGCATAAATGAAAATTATAATACACTATTGAAGGCCTATAAAAATATAATTTGGGACCTCTTAGAGGAATTCCAAGATTTTGACATTCGCTCTATTCCTAGAGGAACCAATCAACATGAATACTGGTTGACTGTTATTTGAGCAAAATATGATATAGTTGATGGGGTCAAGGACACCAAGGATCAGTTCCAAAGTAAAGTGATATGTAGTCTCTTAGTCCTTGATAATTAGGTAATTTTGAAATTATTTAAAAGTGATAAACAAATTTCTTATTTCCTACAGCATGAAGTAACATTCTGCTCAAAGAACCAAGATAGGCTACAACATTGATATGAGGACTAGATTTCCCAATTGAAGAAAAATAAGTTGACTAAGGGATTGGTAAAATTAGAGAACATATTTAATGAATATTACAAACTAAGGAAAGATAAGGTAAACATATCCACTAAGAAGGAATATTATGAATGAATTTCATGTTTAGAGATAAACTACCAAAATTAAGAAAGGTGAATACCAAAGAGGAGAAAGTAGCCTTCATAACATTATGGAAATAATTTTTATATTTTTTTTAATGGGAATATCATTAATTAAATTTGTTTACCCTAGTTTGGCTCAACATATCATAGATTTGGAGAAAAATGACAAACCTGTGAGGTAAAAACAAAAACTAATCAACCCCAAAATTTAAATCCTTATGAGGAAAGAATTATAAAAGATTATTGAGTCCAACATAATATTTACCATTAAAAATTATTCATGGGTGGAAATACCATGCCTATGAGGAATAATAATGGGGAGATAAGGTTATGTGTGGACTTAAAAGATCTCAACAAGGTGTCATTAAGAGATCACTACCCTATACCATATATTAGTGAAGGATCAATATAAATACAATATTTCCATCATAACTAAGTGGGGCACTTATATATACAAGAAAATGCCTTTTGGCCTATCTGATGCTGGAGCTACCTTTCAAAGGGAAATGGCTGTGGCTTTCCAAGGGCTTATAAGTGAGGTGGTACTCATCCATATTTAGAATATTATTTTAATTTATAAAGAACCAAATGATCATTTGGCACTTTTGAGATTAGTGTTTTATAGGTACAAATAGTTTGGGGTCTCTTTGAACCTCAAAAAATGTATATTTGTAGTTCTTGAAGGTAGACTTATATGACATGTTATATCAAAGGGTGGAATTTATATTGATCATAATAGAATAAATGCAATACTTTATTTTTATATTCCCAAACAAAATAAGGGATTGCAAATTTTCTTGGGTAAAATAAACTTTATGAGGAGATTCATACCCAGATTTGTAGAATTGGTGAGACCACTAACTCATATGCTCAAGAAACATAAGGAGTTTTCATGGAGAAAAGAAGGTAAAATAAGTTTTGAGGACATGAAGTAGGCCATTATCCAATATCCCACCCTCATCAATCTTAATTTTACAGAATATTTCTTCATGTATGCCTTCTACACAAGTGATACTATTTCTATTATGCTCATGCAATAAAACAGTGAAGGACTAGAGAAACCTATTAAATTTTTCAATCAAGCATTATAAGGGTATGAGGAGAAATATATATATTTTTAAAAACATGTCCTTGATTTCATAAGAGGCCTAAATAATTTTAGATATATGGTGTCTAATAATAATATCTCTATGATGGTGGTTCATCATAGTACAAAAGATTCCATCCTTAATAGAGACTTAAGTGAAGAGAGGGTTGGATGGGTGATCAAGTGCATAGAATATGATATAGAGGTGAAGGTTACAAATTTTATAAAAATTATAAGACTTTGTGAACACCTTGATAAAATTTATAAAGAGGATAATGAAGTGTTTTGATAGTCCAAGACAGTCAACCAGGTAGCTGCAAATATTTCTTCTTCCAGTTGGACCCAAGACATAACAAAGTTCCTCCAAATGGGAAAGTGTCCTATAGGATTATATGGGGAAAATAGGAGAAAATTAATCCTATAATATATCCCTTATATCTTTATTTATGGGTTAATATTCAAGAAAAACATTGGTGGAATCTTTATGAGATGTGTGGAGACTAGTCAAGTGGACAAGTTGTTAGAGCCATTTCATGATGGGCCTATAGGAGGGCACTTTTCAACTAAGACCAAAACATAAAAGATCATAATAAAATTATATTTTTGGAATTTTTTTTTAAATACTCACATGATTGGGTTATCATATGTCTCAAATGTGCTATGTGTAATGGTAAGTAGAGACTAGTTGCCATGCCTCTAAAACCCATTCAAGTTGAGCAACCTTTCATGCAATGGTGCTAAGAATTAATAGGTATGATTCAACCTTCATATATTGATTGTAATAAGTGGATTTTAATATATATTTATTAATTTACCAGGTTGGTGGAGGTAGATGCATTTAAGGAAGTAAATGAGAACTCAGTTTTAGAGTTCTATGATAACCTAGTGACTAGGTTTGGGGTCCCCTCCACCATTATATCAGATAATGCTTTGGCTTTCAATAATGAAAAAGTGTGTGAGTGGGCCATTTATCATGGAATATATATCAATTATTCATACAAATAATATCCATATGGTAATGGAATAGTAGATTCCACCAGTAAGAACTTAATTAGGATCATAAAAATGACAATGGATGAAAACCAAAGGGAGTGGCATACCAAGTTAAGGACTACTTTTTAGGAAGATATAATTAATCCAAATAAGGATATTGGTCACTATCATTATCTATTGTTTTATGTTATAGAATAATTTTTTTCCATTTCACTATAAATTCTAGTTTTGGAAATTACACATCAGCTTGAGCTCATGGAGAATGATGCAAAAGACGTAAGGATGAATGAGTTGGAAGAAACAAGGGACAATGATATACATGTTATGGGGTCAAACCACGACCAATTAAAAATATTTTTTGACAAGAGATCCTCATCTAAGACTTTTTATCAAGGTGATATTGTACTTAAGTGGGATGAAGACCATGTCAAACCATGCAAACATTCAAAATTTGATAGTCTTTGGAGTGGTCCATATATCATTACTATTTGTAAGGAGAGAAAATCTTTCCAATTATCCAAATTTAGTGGTGAAAAACTCCCTATTCTTATCAATGGAATATTACTCAAGTGTTGTTATTAGAATTACCAATTTATCTTGTGCATAGTAGTTAGTTTTTTTGTTTCACATGCTTGTTAGTTGTTGGTTTGTTTTAGTTTTTTTTTTGTTGTTGTTGTTTCCTATTTTGTGTCTTGTTTGTTTGTTTTATCTTTAGTCTACAAGGTATTAGATAGATTAAAAGTTTATTCAAGGCTTTAAATCTAATTATGAATGAGAAACAAGATATTCCACATTCTTTTGACTAGTAGGCTGGTCAAACTAGCTGAGTCAATTGAAATGTTGACCACTTCTTATCCTTAGGCCTACAAAATTGTCAACTCAAGTCTTGATATATTTATCCCATCATGAAAATATCATAGTTATCATATATCTTAAAAGACTAGGGAAATTCAAAGGAATGTTATTGACTATCATATGAAGGGAATAGGTTTAAATGTCCTATCATTGTCATGTCCTTATGTCAAATTGTGTTAAGTATCCTCATAGTGTTTCAGTATGTGTGGAGGTTTTTGACAAGGGTATAAAATAGTCTTAATAATCTAAAGTGCCTTGATGGATATGGTTGAAGGTTGCAATTGATGACCCACCATGAGATTTTCTAGTGTATTAAATATATGTAAGGTATGGTTGACTATAAGCTTTGAACATGTGATAAAGATACATAGAAGCCTAATTAAAAACTTTAGAAGGTTATAATGTACTATTTATGATATTCATTAGCAAATATCCTTTTGAAGCCATATGCATGTTGTCTAAAAGAATTTTTTTGGTATTAAAATGATAAATTTTGACCTCAAAAGGCCACTAAATCATTAAACAGACCTTTAATCACCCTCATGGTAGTCATATTTATTAATCAAATAGTTTAATGTTTTAAATTTGTCCCCTACACGAGTCCAGAACATTGTTTTGCCATTAAGTGAGCCCACATGTGTGAAAACATGATACTTTTACTCTCCAAAATGTACTAATTATTTTGAGATGACTTTTGACTTTCATTTTCCCTCTTATTTTCTAAAAATGGTGGTTTAGAAACTAAAACATGAAGAAATAGAGGATAATTTGTAGGATTCTAAAGTTTTTCAAGTGGTATAGATCTGTATAGTATAGGTTTTCTCAAGAGGAGTTAGGGGTATGCAAGGATATTTTTTTACAAGTACATGTTGAATAAATTAGAGTTTTTTATGTCTTGATAAGCCAAGAACTGATGTATTTTTCCTATTGAATTTATTGGTAGACATAAATACCACTTCAAGTTTGTGTTTGATCCATACAGGGGAGAGAGAAAGAAGATTCAAGCTCTTGGCTAGAGGAATTAGACTTTATGACCTTACAATAATGGGTATTGGTTTTTGGTTTAGTCTTCCCAAATTTATGAATAAATGCAAAAAACTTAAGGGTTTTGGTTACCATTCACATATGCACAAGGCAAAAGAAGGAGAATGGTTTTGTTGAGTTTATGATTTGTTTAATTAAATTGATGATTATTCCTAATTATTTAGGCTTTGAAGATAATTTTAATGAATTTTTGAGAATTTTTTCCCACATGTTTTAGTCTATAGGGCTAAGGAACTTCTAAACTACCAAATCTATAGTCTATAGGTAAGGTTGAATAGTAAAATGGTGTGTTTAGTGCATTCACCTGAGGGTTAACAGTGTTTATGGATCAATAGGGTGTTTTCAATCTTGTTTATGCCTCTTTGATTCAAATTTTATATTCATATATATATTTATAACTCTCTCATGGTGTTTCTAATAAAATATTTCATACATATATGAGGTTTACTATATAAGAAGATAGTGTACTATTCAATGGTGGATTTAAGGTTGTTTAGACATAATAAGACATGGTATGAAATGTTTCATTCATCACAATATGTCCTTACTTCAATTTTCTCAAGATTAATCAAGGCCTCATATCCTAACAACCACAAATCTACCTCAAATTCCCTTATAGTCTAATTTATTAGATGTTAAGGTCATGTAGGAAATATTAAGTTATTTGAAGGGTCCTGGGTTTTAATTTCTAGTGTGTATGCTTCATTAAAAACCTCCAAAGTGTTAATTTTTTTTGGGAATATGCATAGAGATGTCTATGATACTTTTAGACTATCTTGAGTGTGAATTCATGGTTCATTCCAATCCTTTAAGAACCTCTACTATTTAATACTTTTACATTACCATTCAACCATACTTATAATTTTAGCACTCCATTCTCAGTTTTCATATAACCCCATAATCATCACATACATGTCACTAATTCTTATCTAAATTCACATCATGAATCCAACATTTTGGTACTCCTTAGGGTTTTTAAGGATAATCATGGTCATGAAAAATGAGTTATATCTCTTTAAACCCTACTAAAGGAGTAAATCATCACATATAGGCTATAAATTAACACCTATAACCAATAAGTCTAGTGGAAGTCTTGAGGCCTATTTGAGTTCCAAGGAAAATTGAGAAGAAGAAGTGCATGCTTGGTTTGAGTTTTTTATATATAGTTAAGATAGAGAGATTCAAAATGGTAATATAATGTCAAGGAGTTTTTTAGGGTAGGAAACATCTCAAAAGAAGCTATAGTCATCTTAGTGGACATATATAGCTAAGTGAAAAAAAACTTAGTCTTGTGCATTAGGTTGAAAAGTGAATTTTTTAGGTATGGAAAAATGAAGAGGTGTTTTAACCTAATAATGACCTTAAGCAAGTTCAAATCAATTGAGCATATTGAGGTAGTTTAAGCCCATGACACATAGTCAATAGTTTCAAGGTTACCTATAGGGACAATACTATGTACAATGAGCAAAGATAAGTATTTTGAAGTGTTGACAAAAGTGTATAAAAGATAATTGAAAATTATTTGGAAATTCATTCAAATTCAAGGACTGATTGAGATCTTAGTTAGCATGATAAGGTCCTAAAAAATAAAAAATAAAGCCAAGGAGTAAGCTATAATATGCTTGTTCTTTGAGGGCTCTTGCTTAGATTGAAGGAGGATATTGACCATGGGTATGTTTTAAAGAGTAAGGGATATTTGGATTTTTTTCCAAAATTAATCAAAAACTTATTAGCCAATCATACCTAGTTATAAATATGAAATGATCATAACATATCTTGAACCTAATAAAGCCTAAGAAACCCAGTAGTCAAGGTCAACACCTACAACCAATCATAGTAGAGTTTGTTATTTTGAAACATCTATAGGTGTGATCAGGATTGAAAATTTTGTAAAAATAGTTATTGTAAGTGGGTTAAGGTGTTCATGTTATTATCAATGTTATAAAATTAGTGGATACATCCACTATTTTGTCTCAGACCTAGTCCAATCTTTTAATAGTTAATGATGAGACTAGGTGAGTTATTTAATGGTTTGAGAACAAGATAGGTGGGATAGATTTCATAATGGGGTTTTTAGGCAATAAAAGGTGGTATAAATGTCTTCATATACTCTTTAGGATAGATAAAATTTAATATTCAATTTAAATACCCTTGATGGATAGCTAAAAGAGATAGACCTTAAACCTGGCCTTAAACCTTGCTACCATTTTGAGGCATATCTAAGTTTTCATAGCACATTGATGGCCATAATAAGGTGTGGAGAGATATTAAAAATCTTGAGAGAAGTGTTTGGATTATGGGAATGTAATAAAATTATCATATTGGTTCCAAAATCTTCCTTGGCTTACATAGTCTAAATAGTCATTTTGAAGGACACATTCCAATGTTTCTATCTTGACACACTTTTTGCATGGGATCCTAAGATATTTAGGAAAGTTAAATGGGTCAATGGAGTAAATATTCATAACAATAAGTTTTGGTTTCGAGGTACTTATTGTATGAACCATTATTAAGATGGTGGACCTCTAAAACTCTTCTTAAAACCTTGAAAGGTACCTAATGAAGGAAATATGATTCAAAATACATCAAAATGAAGTGATTGAGCCATAAAATAATCTTTATGGTATTCTTATGTCTTATAATCATCATAATAACCTATTATTTGATATGTGTAAGGATTATGTTGTATGGATCAAACTTGAGAGGGCTAATTTGAACCTATAAGGAATTGAAGATTATTTGTATATATCATGACATTCAAGAGAGATAATAGGTCCTAAAGTCCCCAAATAATCTAGTAATAGTTACCTATAGGAGCCTACATGATTGTTTATTCAAATAGATAGACTTGGGTGTTTAGATGAAAAACTATATGCATGTAGATATAAGGCAAATGGATTAATCAAGCCAAAAAAGATTACTCCAAAGAACCTCAGAGATGATATTCATGTTAAAGATAGTGAAAAAGAACCTCACAACTCTAGGTTAAATCCAAAATCTAAAAACCATATAGTAGTACATGCTTGTCTACTATCCTCATTAAAATAGTGTCATTTAGAAGATAGATCAAAAGGCAAGATGAGATTAAATTACACCTAAAATCTTCATGAACAACATTATCAGGTTGTTTGATAGGTGCATGTTAATTTTATCTATAGTAGAGATTCTATAGCTGGTAATTCTAACCTAAAGACACCTAAAACCTATTCAAAAATCATGTTTCTTCCTCGAGAGGTAACTTTACATGCTCACTACTATACATAACTTCTACATGGGAGGATGAGAACTTTAGGATAAGTGGAAGGATTAGTACACAAGAGTTTTGTGGAATTAGTTTAGAGGTTGAGGCCCTAATATCTATGAATCATTTTAAAGAGTTCTGGGCATTCTTAAACCTCCCTAAAATGCTAATAAGGACTCAACTAGATGGATTTGAGGGAAAATGCATCTAAATATATGGAAATCACTTGGAAAACACCTATGTCATTTTATCCATTTAGATAAGGTCATGATCATGGTACTTAGTTGTATGGATAGTGTACAGACACCTCTATAAACTATGTTTTTTAGGGTTTTTAAAGCTAGAAATGAAGTGCAAGACTTGGTCACATATTTCTAATCAATGGAATTATTTGTCTAAGGATTTTTTTACCTCCTCAAATCATGAGGTGTTCACCTATCTACTTTAAATTTATTTGAACTAAATTTAGACATGAAAATAAAGTGAACTAATCATAATCTAAGCTAAAATAATTCAAACTATGGTAGAGAAACAAACAAAGAAAACAATAATCATAAACATTACACTTTGAATGCACAAGATTTATACATTGTGATATATATCTAATTTTCTATTTAAAATATGTGGTTCTGACTCCTCCAATGCAAAGAGAGAATAGGCAACATTTTGGTGTAAAAGGAAGGCTTTGATTATTTTTTATTCACTTTGATTCATTTTTGTGTAGAGCTCTAATTTCCTGATTGTGTGATGTGATTGTGATCCTTTGATGTGATGCTTGAAAATAGAGATTTACAAGTGCATTTATAGTTGTTTGGAGAAGGATCCAATGGTGAAGGATCATTTAGACTTTTTCAATGATCCAAATGATCAATGATGGCTAGGGAGTCCTCACCCATGAGGATGAAGCCCTTTTCAAAATGGTTGAGAAAATCATGGGGTTGGTTAGTGACTCAATAAGACTAAGTCAATTTGCTTGACAACTCAGGGGATGAGTCATAAGAGGTGGAGAATTTTTTGGATTTGATGGGATGAAAGAGAAAAAGGTGGGAGATGTTTTGATGAGCTAGAAATTTTGGATGTTATTAAAATAAGGATTTAAGTGTGCATAATTTACTTAATATAATTAAATTATTAAATTATTTAATTTTTGGAGGAAATGTGATTTATTAATTTAAGAAGAATTATTAAATATATTAAGTGAATTTTGACACTAAACGAAATTTAGGTGTCTACATTTTCCCCTCTTTAAAATAGTGTTATGGAATAATACTATTTCAAAGAATAGTAGAAGTAGAGTGCTGATGATAAAAAAAAGAAAAGTGTCTCAAATGAATGAGATAATGCCCCATTGAGGGTTTGTCTAAGAAATGGACAAACGTTCAAAATTGATGAACAAAGGAAATGGTTAATATGAGGTGGAAGAATCATAAAGCAATTTATGTATGAATTGATGTCAAATTTGCAAGATTTTGGTTGCATAAAAAGGTTGCCCTTAGTTAAAAAAATTAGAGTATGAATTTGAAAAATAATAGTTTAACCATTCACATATTACATGCTTATTGTTATTTCTAATGATATAGGGGCCAATTAAGTAAGTGTGGGAATTATATATCCCAAAAATAATACATTGCAAATCAATAAATAGAAAAAAGGTATTGAATTTACAAATGATTTTGTTGATTTTATGCTGAGAGATTATTGTAGCATTTTGAATACAAATTCAAAATAAATTGATGTAATTTTGCTCAACTGATCTAGATGAATCAAATAATGGGGTAAATAGTTGGTAAAATAGAAAAATATGAGGAGAATAAATGGTGTTTATAAAATCATTTGTGCAAATTAATATTCAAGGTTAGTAGCTAAGAATTGTTTTATTAGAGATTTGAACTAAGCCTTTAAAGGAAACATGGACCATGTTCCACACCATGAGCACCAAGTAGAGAGAGTGAGATGTTTACATAGATCTGAGAGGAGTGGGCTCTAGTAAGTCATTTAGTTTTTGAATTTTTTGGAATTTTTTATCATTTATTAGGGCTTAAAATGGAAGAAAAAAAATTGTTTTGAAAACTATGATTTTAGCATGATTTTCGTAATTTCGATAAGGTAAACAATATTTTTACTAAAACTTGACACAAAATCATCAAATAGGGTAGTGATTTTGATTATAAGGGATTTTTAATTTTTTTGTATGGGGTTGTAGTGAAATCATCAAATATGGTAGTGAAATCATTATTGTGCAAAGCGATTTCATAATGATTAACAATGATTTTGCAAAGAGAATGTTAGTGACAAACTCACTGAAGCCAATAATGATTTTTCAAAAGGTAGGAGTGATTTTGTAATGAATAAAGATATATTTTAGTTGATTTTGTTGTTTGTTATGGTTAAGTATTGAGATGGCAAAGAAAAAAATGAAGAGCATAATGTTGATTAAAAATTAATAAAATACTAACACTATTGATTTGTAGGAGGTATTACTAGTGATGGTGATGTGGGAGTGGAAATCTACAACTATGGTATCTATAGATAGCTTCAATGAGTATGAGTTTGGTATTCTATAGACAAGTGGTTTATCTTAAATTGCATAGATGCTAGAGGTTTGACTTGATAGAGCTCTATTGATAGCATTAGCAGAGAGGTTTGACTCTTACACTTAAGGATGTGTATCAAGTTTTGAGTATCCCAATATGGGGTAGACTTGTTTATTGGGGATAGGGTCTTTAAGATGTGACTTTATACTATATTTTTGGTGATGGATTGATCCCAATTGTTAGAGGAAGGATTGATGTAGATTATTGCACAAATTTAGACATTGATTATTTGACTATTGTACTCATGGCTATTGTTAGTGGCATATTGCTTCCTAACAAGAGTGGGATACTATGTCCTATTAGCTTGTTAGATGTGATTTTGGATATGATGGAGATGGGAAAGATGTTTTCATGGGTTCCATGCACTTTATCACATTTAGACCATGATTTACATCATTTTTTTATTCAAGTCAAGTAGAGATAAGGTTTTCTACATTATTACAGGTTTGGTGCTAGGATCACATTGTAATTGAGAGTCTAATTGGGTATCTAAGCACATTAGAGGAGGATGATCCATTAGCATACACATAGCATGTGATTATCAAGGTATAAAGACCATATTTAGGTGATGTGGAATTTTACAAGAGAGTGGTGGATGAGTTAGGTGATGACCAGATCACCTAGAGATCGCATAAAGAGATTGTGTGATAGTGGCCTCATGAGGAGATTCATATGGATTACATGAGGAACCCTTGCTAAATCATCAAGAGATGTGTAAATTATAGAGATATATCACCTAGATAGGGTGATGGGATAGTTTGGTGTGATGTAACGTATACTAGTTGGTCCACACATATTTGGTCATTTTATGAGGGAGAGACATAGTGGGGTATGATGATTGATCTAACTATTACTAACTATATATGTACATAGTTATAGAATATGAGATGGAGGGATAGAAGAGATGCTATTAATGTAGGATTGGTTGATGGTTATGTAGATTAGTGGGCTTGATAGGGACCATTAAGATTGATGATGCCATACACATCACTACAGACAAGGAAATAGAGGTTAGTGGCTAGCTTGAGTAGGTAGCCATGAGGTACATGTTTAGGATCTTGGATCAAGAGGTATATGAGATTATATAAATGATAATAATTAATATAAGTAAATATAGAGGATGGGATAGGAATTCTTATCATCTTCATGATGTTTAGATCATAAATGTGGAGGATATTGAGATTTTATTAGAGGGAAGGGTTGAGATGGATTTTGATATAGAGCAGAGGGTTGGAGGAGATACTTCATTGATAAAGGTGGAGAGTGAGGAGGAAGACACAAGATATGGTACTAATATGAGATAAACATAGGTTATTATTGAATTTATAAGTCACCCTAGTCAACATAAGGCTTATAAATAAGTAGCACACCTGTGTAGTCCTAGGTACTCCAAGAAAAAGGTATGCAGGTACTTCTTATCTATGCCCAAGCCCAAGATAGAAATGTAGGTCTGTGTGACAATATAGTGATGATTCATTATTGTATATATATCTTAACACATATCTTATGTGTATGGTTTTATGATACACAAGACCAAGGGCACACAATTTCAATATATAAGACCCATAGGTTCTAAATGGTTAAAGTTAGAGCACAGGGAGCAACTATGAATTATGAAGAACATGTCTAAAATCTATAATCTTCATATGAACCCTTATTTTCTTCCTTGTGATTATCTAATGTAGTTACATACCCATACACATGATCTTACATCTATGCCCTTGAAGTGTTCAGAGTGCAATCCTCCTGTTTCTCTATATTTTCACTGATTGTATTCAAAAGAAGAAGAAACTAAAGTTAAGCGGTTGGGGGTTTGACGTTACCCGGATTTAGTGTGCACTATATCCAAGATTTATGGGAGCTCCTCTTTGGCTATGGAGGAAACACCTGTAGTAAGAATAAAACTCAAATAAGGAAAATGTTAGAAGAGGATATGGTGGACTGCCAAGCTATGCGCTCGGTCCCGGAAGTGTAAAGCTCCCTAAGCAATGACAGTCCACTATTTAAATAAAAGGGTTTTGTATAAAAAGAAATGATAAAATACTAAAGAAATGGAAAGGTAGAATGTTGTGTACCTATTCCTTGCAGTATGTGTGTCTTAGAATGTTAAAGAAAGCTGGCTGAAGGTTTTATTTGGTCTATGGGCTGTTTGGATAAGTTTTTTGGTTCACACAGTCATCTACATCAATTTATCTATCGAGGTCAGTGGGAAATGGTGCCAACATTAGTTTAATTGCCAATGTCGATAGGGGTAGTGGGCCTTGGATGGGTTTTGGAGTATTTTTGTGATGGATAGAAGAGTTTTTGGAAATTAGGAGGTTTGTACAGGGTTGCAGGAAGGTGAACAAGGTCTAAAGAAGAGAAAGGGTAGAGGATAGGTGTGAAAAGAGGGTGAGAATAAGGGGAAGGCCTTTCAGCCCCTCCACAGAAGAATTCAGGCCTCTTAATAGTATTTAGAAATATCAAATAGAAACTAATTAACAATGCATTCTACAACACTAAAATGAGAAGCATAATACTTAGCTTTATTAGGTGAAGAACTAGAGGTGTTAGAATGCTTATTCCCATTGTGGCTAATGTTGAGGTCCTCGTACAATGTTTCAATCCAGTCTCTAGAATGACTTGTGTAGAGCTTTGGTAGCCAGGAGGATGATTATTGAGTTCTGATGCTTTAGGTCTCAGAGTGTGCATGTCAATGTGCAAGAAGGTGGGGGCCACAGCTCAATGTTAGAGCTTGGCTTATGTAATCGATGTTGGCAATCCCACCAATGTCAGCATAGAACTGCTGATGTTAGTCGAGGGTTGACCAATGTTGGTGGAGAGAGAATAGGTAAAAAGGCTATTTTTAGCTCTTTCCCTGTTTCTCCACCCATAAAGTGCCTTTGCCATTGGAGAACGGTAAAAAAAAAGGCTTATGAGGCACGAGAGTTGGTTAGGGAGTTAAGATGGAGTGAGAATAGATCATGGGTAGTTAGGATTTGGAGTACTTAGTCTTAGGATGACTCATAGGCTAAGAAATGGTCTTAAGGCAAGGTGTCTAGGTGAGGTGTCCAAGGTGAGGTAATTAATTTAAAATAATTAGTTTTTAAATTAATAAGGTGTGGGTCAGGAGTGTTAACATTTAGAAGGGGACCAAGGGGGGTTGACATGATATTGGTGTCTACATTTTCCCCTTTTTGTCTTGTGGTTTGTCTTGACAGACTGCAAGACAAATATATATGTAGGTTGTCTGAGGTATGGGATGAGGTATTCCCCCTCAAAGTGGGAATCGAGAGAAGGGAATACAAAATTGAGTGCCAATTTGATAGGAAATGGATGGGTAGGATGAGGTTGGAGTGTGAACACTACAATAGTTGAGATTACTTGTATGCCACTTCACTTGATAGGCATGTCAAATTGTCATAGGCAAGGTTGAGGAGGACTAAAATCAAAGTAACCAGTCCCTAGCTTATTAGTGGTAGCTGATTGGGTTAAATGATCAAAGGTATAGCTCCAATGGTCGAGGAGGACTAAAATCAAAGTAACTAATCCCCAACTTATTAGTGGTAGCTGATTGGGTTAGATCGATCAAAGCTGTAGCTCTAATGGTCATCGTGTTCTAAGTATCTAGGCTAGGAAGTGCTCCTAGAAAACACAAAAATGTCATAGATATTAGGGATCAACTTTGTCCCGATATGACAATAGGTGTGAGGGGCACGTATAATTTGCTAACTATTCGTGAGGTAGCATATGTAATCAAAACAACTAAGGCAAAGTTGTCTCGAAAGTGGTTGTGGTCTGAGGAGATAGTTGTGATCTCTGAGGTCATTGGTCGAGTCAGGTTGAGATATAAGTGATCTCAAGTGTTGTTTGTGTTGTGGTTAGGGAGATGTATGGGATCTCCAATATGCCCCATGAGAAGTCTAAGGTGACTTCTATAGTGTCAGGGTTGGTTGTTTGGTCATGATTTTAGGTAGTTTTAGAGAAGACCTATGTTTTTAGGGTGGATAGTTGGTCCATTAGGTAGACGAATGAATGAATGGTCGAGCTAACCTCAAAAGACCCCATGTCAACTGAGTGATACCTACATAGCCCCTGTTTTAAGGTCCATAGGCTAATGTAGCTCTCCCAAAAAAGAAGAAGAGTCAAAGAGGTTATTAGTTGGTTTGATGAGTGTATGATGATGTTATAGCTTTTTCCATATTGTTTGATTGTGTATGCTGTAACATATGTTATGTGGTTTTTCATCCTTAGCAATTTTCCATATTGGTGATGGTGTATGCTAAAAATGAAATGAGTTTATTTATGCTTCAATAGGTTTCCATATTGGTGATGGTATATGCTTGACATAAATTGTGTTTAGTTGATAGTTTCCATGTGTATTGTTTTCCATAGAAACTAATGTGAATGGGCTATGATAATTTATATAACACAAATTGGTATTTGCATTAAATAAATCATGATGTTATGTTAGTGGTTTAGAAAATGTTTTGGTTGTATTGGCATGTGAGGAAGGTGTGTAAGAAGTGAAAGGTGTGTTGCTCTTTCATTGACAAGGACCATAATGATAGCATAGATAGGGTTTTTGCAAACAAAATCCCCATTCATGTATTATGTCGTTTGATTATTGGTTTTTGTTAGAGAAGCACCCTAATCACTAGATGTTAAGTGAGCTCAAAATCCCTTGAGTATTTTGGGGTAATAGGTGTGATTATGTGATATGTCAGGATAGTGTAACCCTTTTTAGCAAGGATAACTTTGCCCCTTTTATAAGTGATCCTGAGAACGACTATAGGCAAGTCCATGACTTAATATTTTAGTAGACTGATTAATGCGGGAAGTCTACTTGGGAGGGTGCTATTTTTGTAGCAAAATCTAGGCATAACCATCCTTCGAAGGAGTGGTCTATATTTTGCTTTTTATATTTTGGTTTTTTTGAATAGCTATCCTTCAAGGGAGCAGTCTATTAATTACAACAATAATGCAACTATCCTTTGAGGGAGTAGTCTACATTTATGGTTTATGACCTTTTAATATTTTGTTAGGCATCCCAGTTTTATGTTTTGTTTATTTTTTTTGACTGAACTTTTAGTCATGGACTAGAATATAGAGGTTTAGGGGTTTCCCTTTTATGAGAACAAAGCATTAATGCTTAAAAGAGGTTTAACTAATTTTTTTAGGGAAAAAGGGTTGAAAGGAATAGGAATGAGGATGATGGGGGTTGCTCAAGGGACGAGCTCAAGTTAAACATCAAATGAATGATTACTTGGTTAATAGTAGAATGGTCATAGATGCAAGGCATTAAGGGGCTCAGGTTTTGGCTGGCCTCTGAGAGAAGACAAATGATAAGTGCCTAATCCACACTTGTGCATTATTATATAAGGTTTGAGCCTTTTAGGAGAAAACTTGCCTCGTTTGCTTCTTTTCATATTGGTCACGTGTTGGTTTTATTTAAGGATAAGATCTTTAATTTTGAAATCTCACTCTTTCAGATTTTTGTTGTAGGCATGCTTGATGTGATCTTGGTAGATATGAAGATGATTAAGAGTGGCAAGATGACGTTCATTGAGTAACTCAAGTTGTGTTAACCGATCTTGATGGAAGTCATCATTAGAGAGTATGTCGTGCAAGGAGATGCAAAGAGAAGGTATTTGTACTTCAAGAGGTAAGATGGCCTTAGTTCCATACACTAAGGAGAAAGGTGTAGCACCTGTAGAGGTTCAAATGCTAGTGCAATAGGCCCATGAAGCGAAGGGGATGTGAGTGTGCCAATCCCTTCTAGTGTCGTTGACCACCTTCATTAGGATTTTAGTTAGGATTTTGTTAGAAGCTTCTGCCTGTCTATTTGCTTATGGATAGTGAGGTGAGGAGAAGCTGAGTTTGATGCCAAAAGCATCACAAAGCTTCTAGACAGTTTTGTTTTTGAAATATTTGCCATTATCGGTGATTATCTTGTGAGGTACATCAAAATGATAGATGATTTGGTGGTTAATGAAGTCAATGATTTTGTCAGCTTTAGTGGAGATGAGGGGAATAGCTTCCACCCATTTCTGAAATATTTAATCAGTGTGATAATAGACTGATGTCAAAGAGATGAATGAGGGTTAATCTCACCAATTAGATATAAGCCCCATTGTGAAAAGGGCTATAAATCCTTAGCAACTTGTAAAGTGTGGCTAGGGACGTGAAGTAGGTTAGCATGTTGCTGGCATTTGATACAATGCTGAACATAGTCACTGCAGTCTTGGTGAAGAGTGGGCCAATAATAGCCTAGGCAGAGGATGCATTTTGCAACTGCGTTACCACTGAAATGTCCTCCACAAATCCCATTATGGACTTTTTTGATGGCATGAGATGTCTCAGTGGAGGTTAGGCATCAGAGAAGGAGGCCTTCAAAACCTCATTTGTAGAGAAGACACCCTAGCATGGTGTATTGAGTAGTAGTCTTGATAAAAGCCTACCATCCATTGCTAGAGAGGTCAGGAGGAATGATAGAATAAGTCAAGTAGTCAACAAGTTGTTTATACCAAACATCATGTGGACTAGAGTCGATATTGCCAACAAAGTTGATGTCAGTTGAGATATATGAGGGCAACACCAAATGGTGTACTGTGACATAGATTCTCGAGGAAGCAGATGAAGATGGGATGTGTGAGGCGAGAGAGGCTATTGTGTCGGCAAACTTATTCGTAGAATGAGGAACAATTTACAAGAGATAACGGTTGAAAGACCCTAACAATGTGTTAACACAGTGTTTATATCATTAGAAAACTTTGTTTTTACAAAGATATGAACTGTTAATCTGATTAACGACTAGTTATGAGTTGCCAAAGATATTGATTGTCTTAATGCCCAAGAAAAGGGTAGTTTGAAGCCCCAAAATTAAGGCTTCATACTCAGCCATGTTATTGGTACATTCAAAGTCGAGTTTGAATGATAGAGGCATGGGCTCACCCTCGTGAGGGATGAGGATGACCCCTACATCCCCACCGAGTTGAAATTTAGATCCATCAAAGAACATTGTCATTTGATAGGGTATGTCATCGGTGGATAACATGGTGATAGACTCATCAAGAAATTTGTAGTTAGAGGGTTGGTTATCAGGTAAAGGGGCATCTGCTAGTGGGGCAGTGATTATTTGCCCCTTTATAGACTTTTTTTGAATGAATTCCAAATCAAACTTAGTGAGAAGCATGAGCTAATGAGACATACATTGGTTTTGGTATGGCTTGGAATGCATATATTTGAGAGGTCAGTGTGGGTGATGATGTAAGTCTTGTGGTTGAGGAGATAGTGGCAGAGTTTGGAGGTGGCGAAGACTAATGCCAAGTAAAGTTTTTCAGTATGAGTATACTGAGTTTTGTAGTCAATGAGCATTTAGATTATATAATAAACTGCTTGCTCATGATGTTGTTTGTCTCGATGTGTGATCATGGCAACTAAGGAATGATCTATTGCCAAAATGTAAAGATAGAAGGGTTGGTCATCTTTTGGTGGAATAAGGACTGGTGGAGAGACAAGATAATGTTTAAGAGCCTCAAAAGCCTCTTAGCAATCCTTATTCCAATTAAAGGAGACATCCTTCTTGAGGAGGTGATGAAAGGTTTGACATCGGTCAGATAGCTATGAGATGAAGTGATGAATAGATTGAAGCTTCTCTTACAGGCTACGAAGTTGTTTTAGGTTAGTTGGTGGGGGAATCTTGAGTATGGCTCAAATCTTAGCTGGATCTACCTCAATGAAATGGAGAGAAATGATGAAACCTAAAAGCTTCCCTGAGAGAACCCCAAAGACACATTTCTTAGGGTTAAGTCAAATGTTATATTGTAATAGGAGAGTGAATATTATTTTGAGAATGATTAGGTGGTCATGGTGAAGTTTGGATTTCCCTAGTAGGTCATCTACATAGTCCTCCATGATTTTTTGGAGGAGATCATGAATGATATAAGTCATGACATGTTGGTATGTAGTGCCTACATTTTTGAGGCCAAAAGGCATGACCCTATAGCAAAAAGTCCCCCATGGGGTGATGAAAGTGGTTTTATGTTGATCTTCTAGGGCAATCAAGATTTGGTTATATCCTGAAAACCCATCCATGAGGGATAGCATCTCATGACCAGTTGTAAGATCAATAAGTTGGTTGATGTTTGGCAAAGGAAAGTCATCCTTTGGGCAAGCTAGGTTGAGGTTGCGATAGTAGTAAAAATTTGAATACCCCCTGTTGCTTTTGTGACAGGGACAATGTTTGACACCCATTACACATGATCAATGGGTTAGATAAATGAGACAGAGAGAAGACGTTGAAGCTCCTCTTTGATAAGGAGTGCGATGGGAGGATGCATCTCGTGAAGCTTTTGCCTAACAGGCTTAGCTTTGTAGTTCGTGACGATGTTGTGGATGACAATGTCAGGGTCAATACCAGGCATATCACTATAGGACCAAGCAAAGGCTTTGCTATGATCTGTAAGGAATGTGGTATAGTTGATTTATTCATGGGCATCTAAAGATTGACTAATCTTTAAAATGTGAGGAACATCAGAAGATGGGAGATTAATGTCAACAATTGATTTGTTTAACATAACTTGTGTTTTTGAAGGAAGTGAACATTATATGAAGGAGTTGTTTGCACCCATGTAGGTGAGTATGGCATCATCATCCAGGCATTGGACAGTGTTGATGCTAGAAGATTCATCATCTATCATGTCTGGATAAATGAGAGGAAGAGACCTTGATGCCCCACCTAGTTGATAGGTCAAGTGTTCCAAGTGAATGGCATTTATGAAAAAAAAACTAGGAGGGATGGAGATCATCAACTCTGTAGGTGAGGGTGGAGGACTAGGCAAGGTTGGAGGAGAATGCTCTATGATAGTTTCATGGTGAAGGATCTTAGAGGGTTTTGTAAGTTCTTCGAAACCCATGCCATGTCGTTTCTTGGCATTTTTGATTGCCTCATCATTTGGAGGTTCAATGGGCTTGTGGGGGCCTTGTTCATAACACCCAAAGCTAAAACCCTTCCACACACACCTATAAAGATAGGTGTGAGCAAAGCAAGGGTTGTCAAGGAAGGAGAAATCACGAGCGAATAGTCAGGGTAATGAGAGAGGATTTCCAATAGTAGGAGCCTGATCTATCCCTCCATAGGTGAGATTAGTTTAGAGATCAGGAGGACCATATCAGATAACCATTCTGATGCGATGGTCATAGTTAGGGTGGTGATGAAGTTTTCCATATTCCTACAGAGTTTGGAACATGTCAAGGGTAAGCAAATGATACTCCCCAAGTGAAAAGAGTTGGAAGGTATCTTCCATAGGATCTTTCGTGGTCACTTAAGGAGTAGTCGTAGGTGTGATCAGTGTCTGTGAGCTTGTCAAGGCTTTTGCAGGTAGAAGTGGTGTTTGGGTGGATGTTTTCAAAGGGATGAGAACATCATTAGGTAGGTAGGTTGTGTTGCATGTTTTAAAGGGGGAAGGGTCGGTAGGAATGACATGAACCTGCCCCTCATGTTCAAACTTGACACAATGATGCAACATGGAAGGGACACAGGTCATGTCACGTATCTAAGGTCATCCCAACAACATGTTATATTGGAACTCCCCCTCGATGATATAGAAGAGTTCTAGAATTGTACGTGGGCTAACATGAACATGCAAGACCATAGTGCCAATAGTAGTGGCAGTGGCACCGTTGAAAGAATGAAGAATTACATCAGTTTTTGACATGCAGTTCTTCAGAAGGGCTAGTTGATCATATGCATGGGTAGAAAATATGTTGATGCTATCACCTCCATCAATCATAACCCACTTAATGTGAGTTCAATCAATGTAAGTCATGATAAAGAGGGTGACATCTTGATCTTCCAAGTTGGAGGTAGGAATCTCGGAATCACTGAAGGTGATGGAGGCAATTATGGGTAATGATTTAACTAAAGTAGCTAGTGGTTGGAGGTCTTCAGGTTGGACCTCCACTACCTATAAAGCTTTGATCAAGGCTTGGTGATGTTGTGGAGAGCTTTGTATTAGGTCATACAAAGACATCTTCACAGGGTTTTGGTGAAGTTGTTTCACCATGGAGTCATGAATTGCCTCTGAAGATGTTGGTTGAGATGTGCCCAAGATAGAAATCTTGGGCTTTAATGGTGGAGAAGGCTTGGCAAATGGATATGTCCAAGGGGTTGAAACTTGCTCTTTTCCTTTATCCTTTAGGGTTTGGGACCTGGTGACCACATTAATAGTGTTGATTTCAAATAAAGGGGGAGAAGGTGGTAGAGGGACCATAATCTTGCGTTGGGATCCCGATTCAAGTGAGGAGGTTTGGGAGACATGGAATGATGTCAGTATTTTGTCAAAAAGGTGGTCAAGAGAATTTTGAAGGGTGTCCTTTTTTAGGTGTTGGTGAATGACAACCTTAAGGGTGTAGTAACTCTCAGTATCATGCCCAAGTGTGTGATGATATAAGTAGATTTGAGTGTCATCGAACTAAGATGGTTTTGATTTGAGAGGTTGGTATAGCTTAATGGGTAGGAAAATGATGTTAGAAGACTGTAACAATCAGCATAACAGTGAAGCATAGGAACCCACTAATGGGTCTATGCTTATTGTTGTAGTAGGGGTTGACAACTTCTATTTAGGAGTTGTAGGAGGAGTTTTTTGTACCACCTTTTTGGTTGGTGGTGTGGCCACACGCGTAGATGGCACTTTCTTGATGAGAGGTGTTGAATTTTTTGGAGGAATATGTTTTTGACAGGTAGAGGGAGTAATGGAGGTGGATTATTTTTGTAAGGTGTTGGAATAGGGGGCAATCCTCTTAAAGTGGAAGGATGTGAACCCAAGATAGAGGGCAATGGTGAAGGTGGGGGAGGAGTAGACTGACGTGGTTTAGTAGCCTTCTTTAGTATGGTGCAAGGACCACTATTGTATGGGGTGAGGTTTAAATCTAACTTCACTTGTGGGTGAGTGAGGTTTGATACAGGGTGAACACCAAGAGATCTAATCTATTTTAGTATGGTGGACTCTTGTGAGGGTTTGGATTCAGATGTGGAAGGCTAGGCTTCTGATGATTTAGGAGTGGAAACTTGATCCTCATCAGAGACTTTGGGGTGAATCATCGTAGAAGGGTTGGTAGTATAAGGTGAAGTAGAATGTGTAAGATAAGGAGCCTTAAGTCACTCCCATAATGCTTCATGCTCTAGGTTCCTAGAATGGAGGAATCCTAAGTTTTCTACCAATCGAGAGAAGGGGTTTAGATGACATCACGTGAGGCTTTACAGTTGGTCCTTTAGAGAATTTGGGTGATTGTAAGAGTGGGTATGTGTTAGATGCAGTAATCATGGGCCAAAGGTGAGAGAGAACCATCACTGGATCTTCCTCAGCCAAAGTGGGTGAAGTGGCAAGTTTTCTCGGTGGATAAGGGATTGGAGAATTTGGCTCTTCAAGGGGATAGAGTGCAGGAATGATCATGCCTTCCATGTGTGGTCTAGGAGTGGGTAAAGTATGATCCTCCATTGGTTATAAGAAGGATAATGGTGGGGCCATTAGTGTTGGTACTATCAAAGCATCCTCTAATATGGGAGAGGTCAAAGTAGACTCTCTTACATGTGAAAGGGGGGTGGATGGAGGAATATCCTCCATCAAGGGAGGAAAAATAGGAGAGGAAGGCTCCTATAATGGGTGAAGTAGAGGGATGATGGCATCTTCTACATGAGGGCATGAGGTAAGAATGGTAAATTCTTTTGATGGTAGACGAAGAGGGAAAGTGGGGGCAAGAGGAATAGGTAATACAAGATCCTCACGAGGTAGAAGAATGAGTAGAGGAGGTGCTTGATGTCGTGGGGGTGATAAAGGTGAAATTGGTTGATCCACATGAGGAAGAGGGCGAGGCAAAGGGAGCTCTTCATTGCATGGGGGTGGTATGGGTAAAATAGGCTCTTCTACTTGTGGTGGAGAAATGGGTTGACCAACCTCTTTAGATTGTGGAAGAGGTTGGATAGGAATGAAAGGAAAGGCCATGTTGACCATGCGTATTTTGCATTCTTAAGGGTCATTGGCCATGGTCTAAACATTGTTTTGACTTGGGGGATGGTTAGGAAATGGTTGCCTAAAGACTCCTTGTTTTGGTTGGCTGGTGCATTAGGGTTATCCAAAACAAGGTCCCCTTTGTCTAACATGTCTTGAACAATGTTTTCAAGGGTCTTGCATTTATTTGTGTCATGACCCTTGACACGGTGATAGTTACAAAAGTCATTTTCCCTATACCATGCAGGGATGGCTCATGAGGGGTCAAATTAAATAGGTGGTCAGATTTGAGGAAGGTTGAGAACTCCCTACTTCACTAATTTATCCAATATGAAAGCATATGATTCTTCTATTGGAGTGTATCGTCGTTGTTCATATCGTTGTTGGAATTGTCTAATGATGTTTTGTGAAGTGGCTGGCTTAGATTGGTTGGTTATGGTAGAAGATGGTGATCCAAGGACCATAGCATTTGTCAATCCCTTGGACTTGGAGTAGGAAGAAGAAGATTTGGAAGAAGGGTCATTGGATTTTGTGTTGGTATTTTTGTAATGTAATTTGACCCTGTCTTCTTCAATTGTGTGGAGTTCAAGCTTTCAGGCCATAGTGAAAGCTTCATCGAATGTGCACAAAGTTTGAACCCACAGAGTGGATGAGATGTGCTTGGTACATGCTCTTGAAAAGAGCTCAATGAGCTTAGGTTGAGGTAGTGAGAAGGAGAGTTGGTTGATCAAACCTCTCCAATGGGTGATGAAGTCTGCTATTGACTCATCCTCAAATTGTCTAATGGAATAAAGGTTTGTGATGGAGACCTTCTTGGTAATATTAATTGAGAAATGGTCAAGGAATAGTTGAGTGAGTTGAGTGAAGGTGAAGAGAGAATGACTGGTAATGGAGCTATACTAGTCAAGGGTGGTGCCAAAAAGTGACATAGGGAATGTGTGAAGTAATAATGCATCATCGTGCACTATGAGGTAGTAAGCATGTCTAAATGCTCACAGATGTTGTTGTGGGTCCTCTTTACTCTGAAAGTGAGTAAATTTTAGGAGTTTCCATTGGCTAGGGTATGATTGAATATTAACTGAAGGGTGGATAGGTTTGTTGTAGATTTGTTCATACGAAAGAACACTCCTTGAACCTAAAATAGATGTCTCAAGGTTGGACATCTTATCCATCAACATCTTAATTAGATCGACAGATGGATTGGCTTGAGGGGCACCCCCTAAGTTATAGGGTACCTAGAAGGCATCGGAAGGGGTGTATGTCATACTTGGTTGCATTTGTGTAGGTGCAACATACTGATAGTTCATCATAGGGGCCGATGTCAAGGGCAAGGGGGCTTATGTTGTGAAGTTGGAGGGCACAACTTGACTAGATGCCACCAAGGGTGGTTGAATGGTGGTGACACTAGTTAAAGGATAAGTGGTCACTCTCATATTTATAGGCGCAAGAGTGGATGGGATAGAGATAATCAAGTTCTGGAAAAGGTGTCAAACTTGGTTGAATTGTTTACAGTTGAGTGGGTACAAAAACCCCAATGGAGGTAGGGAAAGAAAGGATAGAAGGGGAGACCAAATCTTGAATATTGGCCATGGTTGGGTTACTGGTCGAGGTAGTGGCTTGAGTGACCATAGGTTGGGTAGCAGATGCTATTGATATCATTGCCACTTCAACCAAAAAAGTTGGCATCCCATAAATAGGGTTACTCAAAGGATCTCGCATTTGGCTTCTAGCGAGATAATATTAGAGAGCCTTGACATTGTGTTCAAGGAATCTCTCAAAATCTTGATCCCCTTTGGGAATAAAAGGAGGTTGATCAGGGGTAGGTTGGATAGGAGTATACTCGGTGTCTGAAGTATACTCCATTAGATGACTTGGCACGAAGGGCAAAGTTGGAAGTGGTTATTGACTTATGTGGTCAACAAGAGATTTGGCTTGACTGTGTGTCAGAACCATCCAAGGTGAAAGGGGTTCAGGTTCTAAAAACTATGTGTTTTAGTTTCAAAAAACTAGAATTTGTGTTAAACAGCAAGAAATTTGGGTTTTAAGCTTGTTGTCTATTTTTTTTTTGAATTTATTTATTGACAGTGACCGATGTCAATTGTTTAACCGATATCGGTTAGAAAAATGTTTTCAACGTCGGTCAGTTAACTGATGTCAGTGAAGGTTAGTTGCTAATGTCGGTGGAGAAACTGCTGTTGGTTTTTGTGTAATTCCAAAAACACATAAAATTGATAGTTTTTGGAAGAAGATATTCTATGTTGTTTTGGACTTCAGAATAGTATGACCCTACTAGCTCAAACACTCAAATAAAACTAGTAGAATAGATGATTAGGCAAGTAACCTCTAAAATGTTAGATTCCTAGGAATGAGTTTTAAAGTCATGATGGCTTATGCCTTAAGAGAATGTGTTGGGAATTGGGCTTGTAGAATAGGTCCTAGAGAGGAAGTCTATGGCTAGTTTCAGGTTATGTTATGGTGCTCAAAAATATCTATGTTAGGGTCAGTACGTGGCCTGGTCCTGGGGCTTACTCCCTTCATTTCATGAACCTAGAGCTGAGCTGGGCCACTTAGCCAAAATATACCTTCCCTATAGTTTATACTCTGCCAGAGAACGGAGTGGGTCCTCCTCTTGGTGGTGAAATCCAAGCAAGATTGCCGGGTGGGGTAAGGTTTCCACTAGGTGATGAAATCCTAGATGGGCCTTGTCTCAAGTAAGTTTATATGTTTGATTTGAAGTGATTGTGGTTTTTTTGTGTAACATTTGTGCACTATGATTCATTCATAATGCTTTAATTACTAAGTGGGCTAAGTATGCATCCAAGAAAGAATGAAATGCAGTAGTTTTTAACCCAAATCAAAATATGTTATTCAAAAGCAAACAATTGGAGAAGAGGTAAAGGGTATGAGTTTTTCACTACTCTATGATGCATGCAAGAAGTAACAAGAAGAAAAAGAGATATTCTTTTTAACTTCTACTAATGGTTTCCTTTTGAAATAAAGACAAAAAAGAGAAGCTAAGTTTTTTTTAATTTCTCAAGAAATAAAGGAAAAGAAGAGGTGATGCAAGAAGTGAATATTTTTCTAATGCATCTATATGAAAGTTTGATTTTTTAAAAGAAAAAGAATGAACCCAAGGAAAACTCCAAGGGTCCCATCGGGTGTGCCAAAATATTTCTCTATATTTTCACTGATTGTATTGAAAAGAAGAAGAAACTAAAGTTAAGACGTTGGGGGTTTGACGTTACCTGGATTTAGTGCGCACCATATCCAAGTTTTGTGGGAGATCCTCTTTGGCTATGGAGGAAACACCTGCAGTAAGAATAAAAATCAAACAAGGAAAATGTTAGAAGAGGATATGGTGGATTGCCAAGCTACGCACTCGGTCCCAAAAGCGTAAAGCTCCCTAAGGGATGACAGTCCACTATTTAAAGAAAAGAGTTTTGTATAAAAAGAAATGATAAAAGACTAAAGAAATGGAAAGGTAGAATGTTGTGTACTTATTCCCTACAGTCTATGTGTCTCAAAATGTTATAGAAAGCTGGTCAAAGGTTTTGTTTAGTCTATGGGCTATTTGGATAAGTTTACTAGTTTGTATAGTCACCGACATTAGTTTTTCTATTGAGGTCGGTGGGAAATGGTGCTGACATCAGTCTAATTGCCGATGTCTATAGGGGCAGTGGGCCTTGGATGGGTTTTAGAGTATTTTTGTGATGGATAGAAGAGTTTCTAGAAATTAGGAGGTTTGTGCAGGGTTGTGGGAAGGTGAATAAGGTTTGAAGAAGGGAAAGGGTAGAGGATAGGTGTGAAAAGATGGTGAGAATAAGGGGAAGGCCTTTCATCCCCTCCATAGAAAAAGTCAGGCCTCTTAATAGTATTTAGAAATATCAAATAGAAACCAATTAACAATGTATTCTAAAACACTAAAATGAGAAACATAATACTTAGCTCTATTAGGTGAAGAACCAGAGGTGTCAAAATGCTTATTCTCGTTATGGCTGATGTTAAGGTCCTCGTACAATATTTCAATCTAGTCTCTGGAATGACTTGTGGAGAGCTTCGGTAGCCAGGAGGATGATTGTTGAGTTCTGATGCTTTAGGTCTCAGAGTGTGGCATCAATGTGCAAGAAGGTGGGGGCCACAGCTCAATGTTAGAGCTTAGCTTATGTAACTGATGTCAATGATCTCATCGGCGTCAGCATAGAACTGCCAATGTTGGCTGAGGGTTGACCGACATCAGTGGAGAGAGAATAGGTAAAAGGGCTATTTTTAGCTCTTTCCCTATTTCTCCACCCATGAAGTGCCTTTGCCATTGGAGAACGGTCAAAATAAAGGCTTATGAGGCATGCGAGTTGGTTAGGGTGTTAAGGTGGAGGGAGAATAGGTCATGGGTAGTTAGGATTTGGAGGACTTAGTCTTAGGCTGACTCATAGGCTAATAAATAGTCTTAGGGTGAGGTGTCTAGGTGAGGTGTCCAAGGTGAGGTAATTAATTTAAAATAAGTAGTTTTTAAATTAATAAGGTGTGGGTTAGGAGTGTTAACGTTTAGAAGGAGACCAAGGGGGGTTGACACGATATTGGTGTCTACACCTCCTTCTATCACTACCACATAGCTACCTAGTACTTGTTTAGCAAAAGAAAGTTCTCAATTTGCTTTAGAGAAATGTTATCCCTCTATATGGTGATCCACTACTTGAAATCAATCATAAAGCACCACATGCCAAGTAGTAGTAGGATATAAAGGTCATTAGAGGTAGTTGAGAGGGGATCAAGGTATTGTTAGAAGTGATTAAATGCATAAGCATCTATTAGAGATCAGGATATGGATACACACTACCCTCTGACCTTGTCTAGAAATCTTCCATTCCCCTATACACATGTGTATCTAGAAAGGATCTTGCCACCAACTCTAGATCCAATCATCGAGCAGACTTCAAGAAGTATGACCATGATTTTTTAAAGTAATTAATGTTCTAGATATCACTCCAAGTGGCACATTTATTGTAAAATAGGCTTGTTCACTATAATAAGTTGGTTCTTCACTTGTAAAATGGTTGGCATATTTTTAGCACCCTCACACTACTATAATTTGCCCTCCAAGAGCACTTGTATTAGCTAAATATTAAATATTAATTATAATTAAGTTAACCTTTCTATTCTTCTAATGATCTATGTACCATTTGTGTTTGTTGATCCTTGATGATGGGTAATGTTCACCCTAGTCACCATTGTCTATTCCCATCACCTCCTCATCAAACTCAAAACTCATTTACAAGTTTTATTATTTGTGCACTAGAGTCTATGTTGATATTGTTTGTGGATCATTTGTCATCCCTCTCAGTATTGCACTGCATTCTCATGCCTCGATGTAAAGTACTTATGTATTTGGAGTATCATTGGTGGAATATATGTGATATTATGTTATTCTAAAAGGCTTATATTATTTTTTATGGTAGTAGGATTGATCACTCTATTCTAGGTGCATCACTTCTTTTTATTTTAACATCTCTTACCTATAAAAAAAACTTTCCCCTTAAAAAACCTAGGTTTATACTAGCGATAGATTTAAATTTCTACTCTTTGTCCCCTATTAGGAGTGGTGCAAGATAGTCATCCCCCAAGGTGCAATCCACCCCTCCATTTAGAAGGTTATCCGCACCTAAAAGAGGCTTACTCCCTTATCCTATTCATGGATGTACTAAGGAATAAGGTTTTTGTGACTTTTAATGGAGGTATTCCATTAGTCCTCATGTAGAATGATGACATTCCAGTTACATTCCTCAAAAGATTATCCTATTTTATGGGTGAGAACTCAAGTTTTCTAGTAGATCACATTTAAGATATCATAAATATCTATTCTATAAATCATGACACTAAATATAATGTCATGGTTAGACTACTTGCCTTTGCATTCAAAGGTAAATCCCTCTAATGGTATCAGGGATTGAGACCAAATTCTTTTCACAACTGGGATAAGCTTGGAAAAGAATTATGCAAATAGTTCAAGGACCAAAGTGATCACTTATCCCTAATAGAGAATCTCATAACCATAAAGTAAGCACCACATGAAATGATAAATAACTTCAACTTCAAATTCTAGAGAGTTTGGGATAAAATCCCACCTTTGTGTAAGCCATCTCCCAATACTTCATTCTTATATTTCTTACTGGCTCTTAATAGTGATATAGTAGTGATGATTCAGTCTATGAGAGCTATGCTCCTCCATGATGAATATAAATTGGTAGTGTGTATAGAGAATTTTTTGATCTAAGTATGCAAAATTATGCCTAGACCCCCTATGCTTATATTCATAGATCCACTCCATAATAAAGTAGTTGTGAAAAAAATGCTAGTACTTATCCATACTATAGTGAGCCCACCTACTTCATCTTTTACCTCTTCAAATGAATTACATGAAGTGAAAATGACATTTCAAAACTTTGGGAATGAGCTGGTTTCCCTCAAAAGGTAGCAAGCACAATATCCTACTTCTCATCAACCTTTTACTTAGTAATACAAATTAAATAGACCTCCCTACCAAGGTGGTGTGCAAACCCAAAATAAAATCACTTATAATGATATACCTTATGTATATATGGTCGATGCTGCCAAAACTTGTAAGGCTCTTGTTCTAGTATAGAACAATATAGCATAGGATTATAAGTGGTTCTTCCCATGCAATCAACTACATAATCAAGTTATGTGCACACATGGGAATCTAAACCAAGTGTTCATGGTACAAAGTTTGCCTCTAAAGGAGAAAATGAGTAGCTCATCTTTGTATGAGGAAAGAATCTAGGTGTCATCTTAACCATATGATGGGTTTGGTTTTTCAATTGGCAAGAAGAGTAATTTAACTATGAAAATCAAGATAACACACCTAGTAGAGCAAACATACTAGTCACTCAAAATAAGAGCTATAAAAGAGGCCATACTAATTACAACATCCTTACCTTTAGCTCCTCAAGTCACTCAAGTTGGTGCATAAGCTAATATGCCCACACAAACTTTCCACTTAGAAGAGGTCATGCAAAAAGAGGGACCACCTCAAATTAGTGTGCTAACACCAAAGGAAACCATTCCCTCAAATCCACAATCAAAAGGGTCTCAGGTCTCCTTCAACTTAGTAGAGTAGATGAAGAATACGAACCTTAATGTAATGATTATAGCTATAAATTTCACATTTATGGGAGATTTTTTCATGCTCTCCCACTTCTGGCTATAATCATGGGAACAACCTTAAGATATGGGTATCCTATATTGAGTTTGAGACTCTAAGTTTTTTAAAGAGGTTAGTTCCTCTTGGTGGATCACCTAAAACTACTGCTAACCTAATGCTTCATGGGGAAAAGGGTTAAAAGGGAGATAAGGGCTCCTAAGAAGGATAACTAGGTGATGCACCAAAATTTAAATGACCACTCATCTATGCTTGGACCCACACTAGATCAGTCATGAGACAATTTAGACTTGCACTATCTTAAGATCAAGTAAACACATGCTAGAAGAGGTTCAAGTAGAAAACTAATCCAAACCTTAAAAAGATTAAAAATAATTCAAAAATGCAAGTGAAAGGCTAATAGATTAGATATACACTCATTCATGAATCCACCAAGCACAAGCATACTAAAGCACTAATCAAAGACAAGAAATAGGCAAAGAAATCATCTCATTACATTTAAGAGGTAGTTCTTACAATATCTTGATAGGGTTTGGCCTAGTCAAAGGAGCACATTTTTACAAACATCTCAATGAGCAACCATCTCCCACCAAGATGATAAAATTATAAAAAATTGAGGGGGCTTTACAATGGTTTGGATGTGTATATATATAGAAGAAGGGGATAAGAGAGAAAATGGACTTGTGTGAGAGAACAAAAAAAATAGAGAAGAATTCATTGATGACTAGAACCACTACTATTATAACTGATTTGACCATGAAATAGACCACCCAAGATTAGTGTAAAATCTCCTTGAGTCCTACATTCATTCAAGTCTTCCTCTTCAGAACTAAGTGAGCCATATCAGTGGTAGTTGTATGTCTCAACCATGTCTGAGTGTTTTTATTTTTGCATTAAATCTTGGCATGTTCTTTATTGCAACTTGGACTATCCCAATCAGTCCTTGCATGTTTTTTCTCCACTTAGATGTGTCCAATCTTTATTTGACCACTTACATGCTGGAGTCAAAAGGAAAAGTCTTTCTTGTTCATTGATCTACTAAGCTTGTTAGATGTGCTTATGCCACTTGTCCTTGAATGATTGGCCCTTTGGATTCCCTGACCATCAACCATTGACCTTGATGTTCTTGGTCCTTTCTACTTTCCTTGGTCTATTTTTCCCTAAACTATTTTCTATAATTTTCCTTGGCTCACAACTTACTTTGGACTTTTACTTTTAGACAATTTTCTCAGGTCTATTTTGTTCTTTGCCTTGACTACTTGCTGGTGCCCTTCAAGTTTATTGCATTTAAACCCTTTGGAATATATGTAAAGACCTTTAGATTGATTAACTATCCCATTTTATTTGAGAAAGGGCCCTTCATCCTTATGAACTGGTACCTTTGGATTTTCTTGAATAGTGCCTTTGTTATTGTGAGTTCCCTTAGGAGAAAGGTATTGACCCTTTGGAAATGTGCAAAAGGTCCTTTGGGTTTTTTGAAGAGGACCACTTATATTTGTGAAAGAGTCCTTGAGGATTTGTGCCTAGACCTCCTTCTTTTGTAAATGGCCCTTGGAGAAGACTTGTCCCTTTGAGAACCTGAGAAGCACTTCTAAGACCAAATCAGGATTGTGATGTCTCATTACTTATTTTGTGTTTTTGACTGCTCACAACTTGTGAATTAATTAAGTAGTGCACCCCCAAAAACTTGAAATACATTAACTAGACCAAATCATGCTTTTCAAACCTTCATACTTGATTCGGGGTTTTAACTGTTGATTACTTATAAAGTTTTAAAGTAGTGTTCCTCTAAAAACCCAAAGACTTCTCCTTCCAAAAAAATCAAAGTTATTTGAACTTGCCACTTTTTATTGAGTGTCTACCTTCTCACACTTTGGAAAAAAAATTTATGTGGGCCAAAAATGGCCAAAATTTCTAGTGACTCATAGGGAAACATGCCTACTATGCTTGGGAACCCAACTCATGTTGCCTTGTCTTGTCTATTGGGCATGGGGTCTTTGCTTTGGTTTAACAAGGCTGACCCTTTTTGTAATCTCCTCTTGAAGCAAGAAGGAAAAATAAAATAAAGTGTGCAAGGAACTTATTGAAAGGAAACTAACCTAAAATGAAAACAAGGACAACAAACAAATGTGCCTAAAATAACACTTTGAGGAATTTGAACAAGAATAATCTAGTATATACACCCTAAAAATATGTGTACCTTTCCTATTGGATCAAAAGGAAAGTTTGATACTTTTCTTGAATCATGATATAATATATTGAATAAGGCATACAACTTCTTGACCCCTGGTCTTGATGCCTGCCTCTTCTTTGTTCCAACTGTCAGCGCTTTTATCATCATGATCAATGAGAACCAAGTTGCTCCAAATAGGTTAGCTATGTGAATTAAAATAGTCTCATATTCTTCATATGGCTCCTTAAATACAACCTCCAATAGTGGTTTAACGAGGTATACCTCTTTGATTTCTATGGTGTCCTCAGTGGGACTAGGCTTATTTTTTATTTCATGTTTTTTAGGCTCAACAAGGAGCTGATAGCCCATTCTAAAGATCTAAAATAAGTACTTATCTATAATAGACACTTGAGGTGGTAGATTTAAAAAGATACACACTACATACACTTTGATTTTATTGACAAGGTTTCCCTCTTTGGTTGCCACCAGGTCATAATCACCTTGGAGAAGAACATAACCAACTCTCAAGATCTCAAACAAGTCCTCAAATGAGCCCTCCAACTTATTGGGAACCTCTGGCTGCTCTATAAGTTCATCAGTTTGATGAACTACTTAATTCATTTCCTCATCCCTTTTATCATGTCTTATCTCATCCTTGGAATTGATAGCCTTGAACCCTTCATTCTGAACTTAATGTGGTAGCTTTGCATCCTTAATAGTGCAGTGTACTTCATGCACTACTACAAAAAAGCCTTCAATATGTTCTCCCTCATTCAAGAAGGATGCATTATTCTTTTGTAGGCCAAGGGGAGACTCTATTGTGATTTATTCCTCATATTTTCTCATGATATCCTCCTCTTTAGCCTCTTTGTATGCATCTCCTTGGTTTTCCTCATAGAGGAGAGGCTCTTTCTCAAAGAGTGGTATAATAGACTCTTAAAAATGCTCAACAAGGTGAAAAAGGTTTAGGCTAAGCTACCATAGGTTCATGTTTTTTTTTTTAAAGCTAATCTAATTGGATCAACCTCACCTCCTCTTCTTAATTATTTGTTTCTTGAATGGCTCTCCATAAAAGAAAGGCTCTAGGCTTTTAAGGGGAAAGGAATGGAGGCTACAAGGTTTCTTGTCTGATTTCAACAAACACCACCTCCTCTTTCAGCCCACTGCTCTAAATGAATTTATAAGATGGAAAAGATAAATGATCTTAAGGAAGGAGAGATGGGGGTTGAATGACCTTGGATTTACCTAGCTACGTGACTTGGCTATAAGATGGGAAAGGTAGTGGTTCTGGTTTCATTTGTTGATTCTACCTTTCTTCTTCTTTCCTTGCGTTTAGATCCAAATCTTTGATTTGATTTTATATATTCTCTTGAAATTTCTCCTCTCTATGGTGGTTAGTAACACAAGAGGGATCTTGAAGAGGGATGAGGTCTTGGGCCCAAATAGTAGTCTATTTCACAACAAGCACTTTGTTTTTTTGATAACCCCTTGGATGGATTTCCAAGTAGGAAAAGACTACATAACATATGATGAAATTGGAAGATTCAAAGGATTACTTGAAATTTTCTCTTGAGGAATAATGAATGACACAAAATAAGGCTATGAAGGTACATACATAGGCACCAAAGGTTGGTAGGGTTGGCCCTGTTATTCTTTAAGTCTCTTTAGCTTGTCCTCAATGCTCTAAATGTAACCACATATATCCATCATTTCACTAGTGAGGTTGTTCCAATTTTATCTCTCAATAGGTGTCCATTCTAATTTCATTTTCTATAATTAATCCCTCACATAATGGATCTAGTGAGTAGGGACATTTTGGCCATAACACTTCTGTGAGCAGAACTCTAGTACATGCTTGTCAAGGCTCACTAAAGTTTGCTTAAGTGTTGGTATAGATGGATCATGATATGGATGATGAGTATTATTTTGATGGGCTTGTTCATATGAATGATCAGGGCAATACTCCTGCATATATAGACCATGAGGAACATGCCAAGGTTCATCATAGCCTTGATATAAATCTTGGTAGGGCTAATTGAGCTCATATAAATCATACTAGGGATATTGATAAATAGGTGAATAATAGGAATATTCACCATAGTTGTTCATGTTAGCCTCATAAGTCAAGTATAAGTTGATTAAAAATTCAAAGAGACAAACCTGGTCTACTCATAACTAGGTGCTTTGATTTGGATTTGCCAATGGCACTAATACTTGCTTTCAAAAGCAAATAATGATGATCAGGAACTTGGGCTACTTAAAATAGTTGATAGATGCTTAGAGTCACCATTGATGTTTGTTGAATGCTTCTAAAGGTTGATATGTAAAAGAACAACATCAAAAATCCTTTCACTGGTTTAGACCTTGGTCCTCCCAGGCATGCCAGAACTATTATAGTTAGAAATTACACCCCTGTGGGAGAACTTTTCAAGCTCTCCCACTTTTGGCTATAAGCATAGGAACAAACTCAGGATGTGGCTATCCTATGGTGAGTTTGAGCCTCTAAGATTTTTAAAGAGTCTAGTTCCTCTTGTTGGATCACCTAAAACTAATACTAAACTAATGCTTCACAATGAAAAGGGTTAGAAGGGAGATAAGGTCTCCTAAGAAGGCTAACTAGGTAATGCACTAGATTTAAATGACTGCTCATCTATGATTGAACCCACACTAGATCAGTCATGAGATAATTTGGAATTTTACTATCTCAAGATAAAGTAAACACATGTTGGAAGAGGTTCAAGTAGAACACTAATCCAAACCTACAAATCTTGAAAATACTTCAAAGAGGCAAGAAAAAGGCTAATAGAATAGGAATACACTCATTCATGAATCCACCAATCAAAAGCATACTAAATCACTAATCAAAGACAAGAAATAGGAAAAGAAATCATCTCATTACATTCAAGAGGTAGTTCTTACAATATCTTGATAGGGTTTAACATGGTCAAAGGAGCACATTTTTGTAAATGTCTCAATGAGCAACCATCTCCCAACAAGATGACAAAATTCTAAAAAACTGGGGGGGGGGGGTTTACAATAGTTTGGAAGCCCGTATATATAGAAGGGGACAAGAGAGAAAAAGGACTTGTGTGGGAGAATTGAAAAAAGGGAGAAGAATTCATTGATGACTAAAACCATTGCTATTGTGACTACTTTGACCATGAAATGGACTGACCAAGATCATCATAACATCTCCTTGAGCCCTTCGTACATTCAAGTCTTCCTCTCTAAAACTGAGCAAACCATACCTATGGTAGTTGCATGCCTGAACCATGTTTGAGTGTTCTTATATTTGAATTAAAGCTTGGCATGTTCTTATTATAACTTGGACTATCCTAAATGGTATTTTCATGTTTGTCGCTCCACCTAGATATATCCAATCTTTGTTTGACCACTTGCATGCCAGAGTTGAATGGAGAAGTCCTTACTATCTATTGATCTACTAATCTTGTTGGATGTACTTATACCACTTATCCTTGATTAATTGGTCCTTTAGATTTTTTGACCATTGAATTTGATGTTCTTGGGCCTTTCTACTTTCCTTGGTCTATTTTTCCCTAGACTATTTTATATAATTTTCTTTTCAGAACTTTCCATTGCTCACAACTTACTTCAAACTTTTACTGTCAGATAATTTTCTTGGTCTCTTTTTTTATTTGACCTAACTTCTTATTGGTGCCCTTCATATTTATTGCATTTGACCCCTTCAAAATTTATGTAAATCCCTTTGGATTTCTTGACTATCCCCTTTAAGCTAAGAAAAGGCCCTTCAGCCTTATGAATTGGTACCTTTAGATTTTCCGAAAAAGTGCCTTTGGTATTGTGAGTGCCCTTAGGAGAAAGGTATTGACCTGTCAAAAATGTACAAAAGGTCCTTCAAGTTTTTTTAAGAGGACCACTTCTATTTTTGAAAGAGACCTTTAAGATTTGTGCATTGACCTCCTTCTTTAACAAATTCCCCTTGGAGAAGACTTATCACTTTGAGAACTCGAGAAGCACTTTTAAACCAAATTGGGCTTTTGATGTCTCATTACTTATTTCAGGTTTTTGACTGCTCCTCTAGAAACTTAAAGACTTATCCTTCCAAAAACCCAAAAGTTATTTGAACTTACCACTTTTATTTGAATGTCTACCTTCTCACACTTGGGTAAAATTTGTTATGTGGGCCAAAAATGGCCAATAGTAACTATGTGGGATGTACTTACTATTCTATCTCAATGGAATCTACTTCAAGATGCACTAAAAGGATTTTAGGAATGTTAAACCCTTTAACCACTACCCACTACCTCTACAAGTTTATGTTAGCCTAAAGTAGGAGTGCAAGTGCATAATAATAATAAGACACCCCTATTCTATGTCTCTCTAATCATAAACTAATATCCAATATATAATTACATAATTGATTCAAGTACAAGAAACTCAATGATACCCAAAAAGATTGTAGATACACTCAGAATTACATATTTCCATATGTCAAAAGGACTGGTCTAGCTCAATAAAATGATAGTCAATGATATAGGGGTCATTAAAGATTTGAATCTCATAATACATGCATGGCCAAGCCTCTCCATTACACAAGATATTTACCTCCCTACTTTCCATCTATCTCTCTCGAGACTTCATGACAAAGGTAGGTGTGTATTTGTCTTTAGATTGGTCACACATGTTGATGAGAATCAGATACAAGACCAAAGTGACCATAAGGGCAGAGCTTATCTTCAATAGTCATTTTGAATCATACTCTTCCAACCTAATTGACTAAAATAATTTAATGTTTGGCCAATAAGAGAATTCAATTCTCCATGAAGCTACAACACCATTGGAGGAAATCCCAAACAACGTGCTAGATGAATGAGCACATAAATTTTTTGAGTGCAATCCATATGAAAACATGGAGACAAGGTTAGGCACATATTTCATCATGAAAGAGAATCCCATGCCATGAGAGCTCATAAAGGCATGAAAGAACCTTAAAGGTATGTGGTAATTTTACTTTGATTGCTCCCATAGCTAGAATGGCATAAGGTCTAGTGTCACGTTGGTATCACTCCAAAAGGATAAATACTTCTATGCCTTTAGACTAAAATTTTCTTTCATGAACAATGATATCGAGTATGAGGCACTAATCCAAGGCCTCCAACTTACATAGAAGAAAGGAATCAAGGCACTAAAAGCACTAGGAGATGGTGATCTAGTTGTCAACCAGGTTAGTGCATAGAGTATGGCTAAGAATAGCTTGATGAAAGCCTATACACATAGAGTGTGGGATATGATAAAAGGATTTGATATGTTCAACATCATTTTCATACCAAGAGTGTTCAATGTTGATTTAGATAGGCTTGTAACTTTAGGCATCTAGTATGACATCCTATGTGATATAATGATAGGGTCCGAATAGATCATCAAAATTATGGTCAAACTAGTAGTTCTTGATAATATGTAATTAATATGTGTTTAAAAATGATGAGTAGATCATCAATTTCTTGAAAGATGAGGCAAAATTTTGTGCCATGAACCAAGCATAGATATGAACCTATGATGAAGACCAAGTCATCCAATTGAAGGGGAACAAGCTACCAAAAGGGCTAGTCACCCTAGAAAGCATATTCAATTATGATGACCAATTTAAAGGAGAGATGCATAACATGACAACCAAGGAAGATATCTCTATACCCATAATTATTTCAAAAGGGAAGACTCTAAAATTTAGTAGAGTATGCTCCCCACTAGAAATTTAGAGTTTCATTCAACTTAGTATGAGATATGATGAAATATTCACATGAAGTTATAAGTATCTCAGAGGTTTTGACCCAATCTTACTATAGTACATAATTGACCTCCATCCTAAATCACAACCCATGTGCAAAAATTAGAGGCTTGTTAATCTAAAACTAGAGCCATTGATGTGCAAGGACCTCTCCAAACTCACTAAAGCTAGTATTATTCTTCCAATAAATCACTCTTCATGAGTTGCCAACTTATTCCCAATGTAGAAAAATAATGGGGAGATATGCCTTTATGTGGACTTTAGGGACCTAAATAAAGCTTATTTCAAAGACCATTATCTTCTCTCACCAATGGAGTAAATATTGCAAATAATTGTAGGTGTAGAAAGATTTTTACTACTATATGGTTACTCAATATATAACCAAATCCTTGTTCAAGAGTGTGACTATTATAAAACAACATTTACCACTAAGTGGGGTACCTTTTCATACCAATGCATGTCATTTGGATTGACAAATGTAAGTGTGACATTCTAGAGAGCCATGGATATGGCATTCAAAGTGATCATCAATAAGGTCATCTTGGTTTATCTTGATGATATAACTATTTTTTATAAGCAAGTAAAAGATCATTTGGATCATCTAGAGAATATATTTCAAAGATGTAGGGAGTTTATAATATCACTAAACCCTAACAAATGCACTTTCATAGTGTAAGAAGATGCCCTTCTCAGTCACATTATTTTAAAAGGACTTATAATTGACCTAGATAAAGTAAAGGCCATCTTTCTCTTTCTCTTCCAAGCCATAATAAAATTCTCCATGGCTTCCTAGGGAGAATTAACTTTTTGAGAAGATTCATACTTGGTTTTTACATTCTAGCCAAACCCCTCACTGTGATGTTAAATAAAAATACTACATTCAATTGGATGCACAGGGGTAAGGAAAGTTTTGAGTCCATCAAGCACACCATTACCTAAGATCTGACCTTGATCAACCAAGATTACAATAAGGATTTTATACTTTATGCATTTGGTGGAACCGAAGGTATCTCAACCATCTTTATGAAGCAATACAAGAATTAACTAGAATAACCAATTACCTTCTTCAGCTAAGCACTAAAGGATTATGACTTACACTTTAACTTCATAGAGAAGCACACCCTTGCAATAATGAGAGCACTCAAGAAGTTTAGACATATGTTTTACAACAACAAAGTTCAATTCCTAGTCATGCACATAAGCATCAAAGAGTTTTTGCTCAGTAAGGATATCAATGAAAAAAGGGCTGAGTGGATCACAAAGGTGATGGAATATGACGTAGACATCCAAGTCACCAAGCTAGTGTTAGAAAAGGGACTCTATGAGAAATTGGATGAAGTCATAAAAATAGAGGATGACATAGTCTTAGTATCACATGAAGGAGAGCACATAAGATTAAAAGCCTTAACCTACTAGGCATAGGATATGAGAGCCTTCCTCATACACAACATATACCCTCCTAGCCTCAATAAAGCTAAGCATAGATATTTTAGGCTATATTACACTTGCTATGTGCTCATAGAGGGTGCACTTTTATTTAAGGATCACAATGGAGTCCTCTTAAGGTGTGTGGAACTAAAGAAAGTAAGTAGAATTATTCAAGAGTTCTATGATGGTCCTATGAGATGCCATTTTTCACCCAAGACCATTACCATGAAGATCTTGTGAGTTGGTTATTATTGGAAAAATCTATTTAAAGATGCACATGCATATGTGTGAAATTACAAAAAATACACCTTGTTCACAAGCAAGCGAAGGCTAGTAGCCTTACCATTGTACCCAATCTAAGTTGATCAACCTTTTGTGTAATGGGAGTGATGGGCATAGATGGATTCGCATAGCCAAAAATTATTTCATGAGGTGGACATAGGTAATTTCACTCAAAGAGGATAATGAGACATCCATCCTCAACTTTTATGAAGGAATCGTAACAAGATTTGGTGTCCCCGCTAAGATTATCTTTGATAATGCATTAGATTTCTTTAGAACCAAAATCAATAAAAGGGACATCGATTAAAATATATATATGAGTGCCTCATAAAATTATTACCCACAAGGAAATGGTCTGGCTGAGTCCACGAACAAGAAACTGATTTGTATCATAAAGAGGACTTTGGAGGATAATCAATGAACTTGGCATACTAAGCTCAGAACCACCCTTTGGGCTGATCAAATAATGCACAAGAAAGTATTGGGAAATTTCCCTTTCATGCTAGTCTATGAAAGGGAAGCTAGATTACCAACATGCCTTGAGTTGTCTTCGTTGGAACTCATGCATCAATTAGAGCTACTTGAGAATGATTTGCTCACAGTAAGATTAGATAGGCTAATAGAGCTCAAAGAAACTAGAGGACAAGTTATGCACACCATGAAACTCTAATAGGTATAAACGAAGAGGGTTTTTGACAAAGGAGCCAATGATAGGAATTTATAAGAGGGAGACTTAATGCTCAAATTGGATGTAGATAGAGTTAATGCTGGAAGGCATACTAAATTTGATGTGATATGGAGTAGTCCTTATATTGTATCCAGCTACAAGCCATCTAATGCCTTTTAACTTGATAGAATTAATGGAGAAGAGGTACTAATCCCAATCAATGGGATTCATCTCAAGCACTATTTCCATTGATTTTTTGTATAAATTATAAATATGTAAATTAGATGCTTTTATTCCTCTAATCATTTGTGTGCATTGTTCTCTTAGCTTAGGTCTATTTCCTCTGAGAGCCTATGATGTAGTTATTATTTTACCAAGTGAGTCTCAATTCATTCCAAATCTAGAGGTGTAAAGCTAGTGCATTTGAAAGTGAAAGTAATCAAAAGTTACAAAGACTCTATGCCCAATAGATCACTCAAAGGCTACTAAATTCTCACTTAATAGGCAAGCAAACCATAGGGGTTACTAGAAGTGTTAACTTTTGAAGTCACCCCAGTTAGTAAAAGGATTATAAAGAAGTAGCACACTTGTGTGGTCCTAGGTTCTCCAAGAATAAGGTGTGTAGGTACTTCCTATCTACACCCAAGCCCAAGATAGAGATGTAGGTCTGTGTGATAAAATAGTGATGATTCACAGCTGCATAGT
>JARHVA010001795.1:65000-200000 GCA_037957365.1 Torreya grandis
CAGGATGTCACATAGAAACTAAAATGGAATAACTTGCTTGTGTATTTTTAAAATATGCCTAGAAAGTCTCATGTGACCATAAAATCATGTGTGATCTATGTTCTTAGTACCAAGATCATGCTCTACAGGTTTCATATCTCGATGAGCCTTCTATCTCAATATCTAAGCCTTCAAAGTTCACTTTATTGAGTTTAAAGATCTAGGCTATCTAGGATGTCATCCAAAAGTGAACAAACAAGTTATTTTATGTAATTTTTATCTTGTTTAAGAAGCCCTTATGAGCTAGTATATCAATCATAATTATAGTTCTACATTCTAGGTGTAGACATAAAAAATCTACACACCATGATTCCAAGTGTCAAAATAGACCTTGACCACCTTAAGATCCCTTTGAGACTAATTTGACCCTCTGACCCTTAACCTAGCCTAACCCATAATTAGTTTGATTAAACTAGCTTAAACCTAGATTTTACCTATTTTGACCTATCACCCTCAACCACTGACAATCAGAATAACCATAGATGGTCAGGTTGACTGTCGATGGTCAGGGTGCACCTCCTCAACCAATATAATGCAAACTACCTGCCTTGATTTTTTAAATATAAGTTGTCTAAATCCATGTGCAATCTATTTCATGGATGAATTATAATTAGACAACCTATTTGAACCTTCACTTCCACCTCTTGCTTGTGCCTATAAGAAGAGAGAAATTGGGAGGTGAAATCCATCTATAGTTGTTATCAAGAGCTTATGCATCTAGGAGTTATTTTGTAGGTTAATCATCATCATCAATCCAACAATAGTATTAGAGAGATGACTTAGCATTACCTCTCCACCAAGTTTTCAAGTATTGTTACTCTATCATAATTAGGCTAGATTACACTAATAGGTTAACTAACTCAACCATCCAACCAACTGACTTTTGATAAGATAAGTACTTATTAGTATTCATTTAATTTATTTCCATTTCATAATCAACCCAGGTCTTACCCATCTCTCATAATCCATATTTTGGATCTAATCAATCAACCTTTTTACCAATCTAGATCTATACACAATGACTATTGATGGTTGTTCCAAACACCGATGGTCTGTCCAACTGCTAATAGTCACCTTGACTATCGATGGTCACCTTAACCACCAATGATTAACCCAATCACTGATAGTTACTATGGTAGTAAAAATCAGCAAGTTATTTTCACCTATCCACCCCCAACCAAACCTAATTATATGTGTCCTTTCTTGTTCATAGACCCCTTTCTAATTTTTTGAAGCATACCCTGACCATATATCACTAGCATTAATTAGCTTATCGCTATTTTAATCATTTCTAGTCTATTTATTAGTAAGCATCCTTGTATTCAATTTTAGTATTATTTGATTATTGATGCAAATACTTTCTTTCCTATTTTATAAACTTAATTATTTAAAACATTTGGATTGACAGCCCCTAAGGAAGCTCTTGCTTCTAGGATCTAGCTATCACTAAGCAATCCAATCAACTATATATCTAACAAACAAATTTGTTTTAGTGCTTTTTTATCTACAGGTCATCCTCCCAAGCCAAAGAGGATCTCTTCATAATCTTCTGATTCAATGTACACACATTCAAACAAGTTTTTTAACCATACCTATATTTAGTTTCTTCTTTTACCTTTTTGAAATAATAAAATAAAAATTTATTGAAATATTTTAGCATGCCCGATGGGACCCTTGTGTCTTTAATTGGGTCCTTATTTGCTTGAATTCTCTCTATTCTATGTTCATTAACGAAAATTTTTTTAGGCTTAAAATCAAGTGCATACATCAACTTATTGAAAGTTTAGTTCACATAACTTAACTTAAAAATCAAAGTAATCTTATCATAGCATCACTTTTGTAGAACACCCTTAACCAAACCACTTTCATCAATTAAACATCAAACAAACTTGAGGTAAGGCTTGAATAATATTTCATCACTTGGAGTCAAACTTACCCTTTCCCAACAATCCTCCTTGTAGGTCATTACCAAGGGGAGAAGCAACTCAGCTATCTAGTTGAGTATAATCTCTAGATATCAATATATATTGGATAAGCACCCAACACCCTTATCTCTATGATGTGTGAAGTGAAGGGTTAGGCCCCAATACCAAGCCATGTATTGATTCTAATATAGATTATTTTTTAGCACCTAAACACAACTTGAAACCAAACTTAGAATTCCTCTCTAGTACTCATTCTACAAACCAATTTTAGTCACACACCTTCTTAAGGAAAAATCCAAAAGCAAGATTAATTAAAACTCTAGGTCTTATTGTGTCTTTTAGAGTGTGATTTAATTTATTCAATCATTTTATCATCTCCTCTTTTCTTGAGTAGTGAGGCTATTTGTGCTTTCTATCTCCCCATTTTCATATGGTTCTCACTTGCTAGCAGCAAAGAAACCTTGTGAAGCAAAACCCATCACCAAGCCAACCTACCTCTTCATCAATGGACTACATTTCTAAACCAAAAAACTCTCCTCAACCCTTAATAAGTCCTACTTTCCCTTGGGAGGTTCCTCGAGGAGATGTAAAATTTACTACTTTCCTAGATAATAATCCTATAGCCTTTCAACAATATCTTAAAACCATGTCTTACCATATCCCAACTTTGGCCTCACCCATAGATCTATATTATGGCATGCCTCTTGATCTCATGGAGAGTACCTCTATTTCCATGGTTACCACCCAACCATTAACTACCCAAACTACCACTACCATTATACCTCCCACTCTTACCAACCACTCCTCTACAATAAGAATGCCTTCCTCTTGCACTACCAACCTTAGTTTAGCTACCCCTAATCTATAAACTTCTACACTACTTCAAATCCTTATGGTGTCCACACCCTCTACCTTAAAACCAATTAGTATAAGGGTCACCACCCTTCCATCAGTCACCAACCCAACTATTACTCTCATTGAATAAGCAACCCTTGCACAAAACTTTGGCTACATACCTAACCTACAAGGGCATTTAACCCTACTCACTATGCAACCACCCATATTTACATACCCTTATGCATCTTCCACTAAATCATTGGAATTCATTTACCACTATGTGGTAGCCTCCCAACCACCATAGTAGTATGCATCTTATAACCTTTCAGGTACATGACCCCAAGTAGACCTAATGGAGATGCTTATAGACAAGATGACCACCTTAGATTCATACATTTTAGGTGCTCAAAACATCGTATCAAATGACTAAATTTATAATGAGCCCATCTACCCATCTATACCTATCAGGTCATATCTTCCCCAATAGGAACTTCCTAAGTTCTCTAAATTTCAAAGGAGGATCCCCAAAAACACCTTAGGTAATTTAGGCATTCTTATTATCTCATCACCTATGATTATGCCCTTCTTCTCCACACCTTCTCCATGTCTTTAGCTAGTATAAGATTGGATTGGTATAGTGCCATACCCAACCTTTCTATTTTCTCCTTCACCCAACTAGCTCAAACCTTCTTAGACCACTTTTTGATCAATATCTCCAAGAAATTTTCTTTCATCAACCTCTAATATATCCAAAAATTTGAGGATGAATCCATTGCCAACTTTGTAACTCATTGGAGGAGCCTAATTAACTAACTTTCCTTCTCCCTACCTCAACTCAAACTCATAGAGCTCTTTGATTGGGCATGTGCCAAGTATATCTCCTCTACATTACTTGTCTAAAGATTCTAAACCTTTGATGAAGATTTTACCATGGCACGTAAGTTACAGAATTGAGCTATTGATGAAGGAAATCTAAATGTCAAAAATAATAACTCAACCTATAAAACCAATGAGGCATCTTGCTCCAAGCCAAGTAACTAGTCTAATACCAATACGAAGAGTAAGGAAATCACAAATGCCATTGTCCTTAAAACCACTCTTCCAATTTTCATCAAATAAACAAATTACTCTAATTTCCCAAAGTAAAACATGACGAACCAAAAATAAAAAAAACCAAAAGTAATTCACTCCACACAAAAAATCCTATGCTTCCATCTTGGAGAAGTTACTAAAAGCCAACATCATTCAACTTCCTCCTATCAAACCTCCCCAGTAGTTTGATGCCTCTAATCCTACACATATTTGGTTTAATGAGAATTATTTGTGTGCCTTTCATTAGGTGATAAGACATGACATTAGTAGGTGAAACACCTTCAAGAGTCTTGTCTAATCCCTCATTGATTAGGGGTACCTTATATTGGACAACCCCAATGCACCATCAATTCAAGCCCTTGATATATTTATAAAACATTTTAGAAACCATGATCCTACCAAGAATGAGAGAAATAATGTCATGTGTTCTCATGATACCTAGACTGTTAACATGGTTCTTGACACACTCACTACTAAAAAACCTGCTAACCAACTTATTTGTCCCTCATCTTCTCCACTTATTGAGGTAGTGGAGTCACTTTATCCCCTTTTGGAAATCTAAACCAATTAAATACCATCTTATTCCTCTCTACTTATTGAGGTAGTGGAGTCTTTAACAACTTTTTAATTACCTGATACATAAAAACACCCAACCATCGCCAAACTATCTTTACTTTCAACTACCGAGAAACCTAATCCCCTTTGGAAATCATTCTTGAGGAATAAGTCCCCATGACTAATCCCCCCATAGAGGATCCACCTATCTCAACCTTGCATCCTTTGATTGAGGAAGAGGATGAGGTTACCATACCTATGTCTCCACCTAGGGGTTTATATTTTAGGCCCACTAATCAAGGAATCAAACCAAGCTACAAACCATTCTCTAGGCTAGTGGAAAAAATGGATTTCTTTCTCCAACCCTTACATGGATCAATGGACCTTCTGGCAGTAGTTAGGGATATCTTATACCACCAAGAAAGAACCTCCAACCATACCTTTAGTATACTAACTCACCACTTTCACTATCCAAAATTCTAACTTACCAATCAAACTAATAACAAGTTTTACCAATGTAATGATCCTTCAACCATCTAAGTCACCTAGACCCTAAGAAACAAAATCACCTTCTCAAACCAAAATGACCAAACCAATAAATAACCTTGGCTTCTTGTCCACACCAAGCCTTAGTCACCCCTTGATGAAGGTAGAGCTTGCCTCACTGGGACCAACAACCAAATATTAGACCAAAGCAACCAAAGAGGTAAAACCACCTAAAGGATCAAAGGCATAAATTTTTCCACCCTCAACCTTGCCTTGAATTTTTGGGTCTCATCCCTCTACCTTGAGTAGGAAGCCAATTATCTTTACCAACACCCCACCAAATCTTTTGGTTACACCTTTGTAATTGCTTTTTAATGCACCTTTCTTCATCACACCAAAAATACCTAAGCTACCTACCTTATTATATTCCACCTCTAGTTAATCAACCTCCTTTCTTAAATTGAGGTAATCAACAAATCACACCATCTTAACCAAAATACCTATCATCAAACCCACTTTCAAACAACCTTTCACCTTAACCATTAAATAAAAAATTGCTATACCAGTACTACCTTTAGCCAAGTCCTATTTGAACATTTTACATAATTTATTACAAACATCTTGTTTATCCTTACCTACCATCAATACCTTCAACCCTTTAGCTTCAAAACCCATTTGGTACATTGACCACTAAGTGTGTTCTTATCATAGGACACCCAACCATGATATAGAAAACTATAGGGCTCTCTAAACCATTATCCACTAGATCTATGATGAAGATGATATATTAACAGATGAGCCTCCTATGAGCCACATACCAATCCAATGAACAATCATACCTACCTAATGCTTACTAACTCCTCCTCTCTCACCTAAGAGTGAAGACAAATCTAACCAATCTACTACCTAAACCTCTCCTTCAATCCATACTATCAATGTGGTCATACGATCACAAAAAAATGATAAGGGGAAGGCAAAGGTGTCAATTCATTAGATGTAACCCTCTTCAAACTCCCAACCAACCTATACCCAACCATATCCATCCTCAACCAAACCTAAGGTATTTATTTTAGGTTCCTCAAAATCCATCAGGAGGGTTATCCTTAAATAACTTCACCATACCTTAGAAAGATGAGCTTATATGAGTTGATCTCTACCTCTCCCCATCATCTATAAGCACTAATAGAAGCTTTATAATCCATTGAGGTCTAGCCTAAAGACCCCTAACCTCTAACAGCCTTTTTTGGTGCCCTTTAAATTTCTAACCTTGTTACCTTCAAGGATTTGGAAATACCTTCCATCCACCCTAAAGATCCAGATCCCCCTCTATTTATTACTACTTAAATCAACAAAACTTGCATCAAATGTGTCATTATTGATGGGGGAGGTAGCATTAACATCATCCCCTCTCATGCCTATAACCAACTCAACTTATCAGACAATGTCATGTTTGAATCTTCAACCACTCCTCATTCCTTCAATGATACTATGGGCACTACCTTAGGAACTATCATCCTTCATATTCATTTAGGACCCCACATAATCCCTAAACTTTTTTATGTTGTGAAATGTGAATTATAATATAATGTCTTGTTGGGATGACTTTGGATTCACTCCATGGCTTGTGTTCCCTCTACCCTCCACCATTGCATTGAGTTTGAGCACAAAATATAGGTCATCACCATCCAAGCTAACCCAAGTATTTTTTTAATATGAAACATGACCTATCACCCTAAATATGTCCTCATAACCCTATCCAACTCACCCTCAATATCTAAAATCCAACCTTCAACCACCAAAGTGGATATCATATCCCCTTCTACTGATAAAGCATTAACTAGTTCCTCTATCCCTTTGGACCAAATCCTCACCACAAACCCTCTATAATTAATGTTATATCATCTTTCATTGGGGGAGTATCACCTTTTAACCTTGATTCTTTCCCTACTCCCCATGAGTATGGGCAACTGACCAACCAGATGGTATATGACCCCAATGTCAAAACTATTATCCTTTTTAGACATCCCCACTCTCATACTGATTTTGTCTATGGGGGGTTCAACAAATACTCGGGTGCCTCTACCACCTCACTACCACCTCAACCATTCACTATTGATTTCTCTTACCTAGATAAATAAAACTTTACAAAGACATACCTCCATCGATGTGCATGGAAAAGCTTTGATCTTGGGTGATATGAACATGGCCCACATGAATTGGTCACCATTGAAACTAGGAAGCCTCACAAGAATGCCTTAGTTTCATCCTACCCAACAAGAAGAAACCCAAACCACCTACTATCACCATTATTGAGGAATATACCCCTCCTTCACCTACCTCTCCACCATCTATGTGTGAGAATGATGACATCATCTCACCTAAATTTTTTTCCATCAACATGATCAATCTTGGACCCTTGACTTATTAAAAGGAGGGGGCAATCTTAAATAATCCCTTTGACCCATCTTGAGATGATAGAAGAAGACTCTCCTACCATTAACATTGTTCAATTTTAGGATGATGATTCTATTCTCACCTATCTTAGTGCCCTAGATTATTCAATTCATAAATCCCTTCCTCCTGAGACCTCAACCATGTTGAATGAATCTACTATAGATATCAACTTAGGTACTTTGAACAACCCCTACATTGTCAAACTTGGCCAATCACTAAATGTCAAGGAACTTTGAGACTTACCCTCATTCCTCCAAGACCGCAATATAGCTTTCTCTTAATCTTATAGTGACATGCCTATAATTTAACCTATCATTGATACCCATAATATAGTCACCAACTATGATGCCAAACCCATCAAGCAAAAGCTTTGATGCATGCACCCTTGCATATCCCTTTTCATCAAAGAAGAGATTCAGTATGTTATATCTATTAATTTTATTCAACCTATTGACCACCCTTAATAGGTCTTAAATGTTGTACCTATCACTAAATCCATAGGGGAATATGTATTTGTGTGGACTTTTGTGACCTTAATCTTGCCTGCCCCAAAGATAACTTTAGTCAACCAAGCATGAACCAACTAGTTGATCATACATATGGCCACAATATGTTATCTTTCATGGATAGATTATAAAGTTATAATTAGATCTTAATTTATCTTGAATATTAGCATAAAACCACCTTTACCACCCCATGGGGAACCTTCTACTATAGAGTAATAACTTTAAAACTAAAGAACATTGGTATGACCTACCAATATGCCATGACCTATATCTTCCATGAGGTCATCCATAAGATTAGTGAGGATTATGTGGATGAACTTCATAAAAAATCTAAACTCTAAAAATATCACTTAGATATTCTTAAGATCATCTTTGAATGCCTCATCCATTACCATGCCCACCTTAACCCAAAAAATGCATTTTTAGGGTTTTATCAGGGAAAATTTCTTGGCTTTATTTTTTCCCTTCATGGAATCGAAGTTGATCCTGCCAAAATCAAAGCCATCCTAAACATGATACCTCCTACCAACCTCAAGTAACTCTATATTTTACAGGGGAAGCTTCAATCCATTCATCATTTTATCTCCTAGCATTCATATTGATGATAACAATCCCACCACTTTATGAAGAAGGATGTCTCTTTTAAGTGGAATATTGACTATTAAAAGGTCTTTGATTCAATCAAAAATCACCTTTTGTCTCTACCTCTCCTTACCCCTCCCAAGGAGGACAAACCTTTATATCTTTATATCTCTACCACTAACCATTCCCTAGGGGCAATGCTTGCTTATTGGGATGAGCAACACAAAGAGTAAGGCATACACTACATTAGCCACATGCTTGTAGAGTACTAGGATTGGTATACCCATACTAATAAATTATGCTTGGCCTTAAGCTTCATGTCCACAAAACTTTTCCACTACCTTCTTAACCATAAAACCTATGTCATCACTAACATTGACCCATTCAAGTACATGCAATCCAAGCTGTATGAAAACTAGTGTATGGCCATGTGGCTCATGCTCTTATAAAATTTTGACCTTTAGTTCCTTTAATAAAATTCAATTAAAAGGAAATTCATTGCTAAAAAATTGGTCAAGGTACCTTTATTAGACAACCAGCCTTCTCCTCTTGAATTCTTCAATGATTCCATCGTAACCCTTTCTTAGGAAGATTTTACCTATCAAGTCACCATGTTATTTGATGGATCAAAGTGTTAATGTGGTGGGGGAATAGGGATCATCCTTGTCCCCTTTATCAATGAACCTCTTCCTCTATCCTTCAAGATTGATTTTGAATGTACCAATAATATGGCTAAGTATGAAGCCCTAGTGACATGCCTTCGAACTACCTTAGCCTTAAGAGTCAAAACAAACAATATCTTTAGTACCTCCTAACTTGTGGTTAATCAAATTAATGGATCTTACCATTATAAAAATAATGTTTTTCAATGGTAAAAAAAACTAGTTGATGAACTCTTAGCATCATTTGAACACTACTGCATCAAATCAACTCCATGTTCTACTAATAAATTCACTGACATTATGACCTACCTTACCTCTCAAATACCATCTACACCCTTAGATTCTAAACTATCTATCATTATTATAGACTTACCTAGCCTTCTTATGTTGAACCATATTCTCCCACTATTTTCACTATGGAAGAGACCTGACCTGACCTTTGGTATCAATAGACCTTCAACTATCTTAACCTTAACATAGTTCCTTTTAGCCTCTCTAAGAATTCTCAAAGAGCATTTATTCAGAGTACCTCATGTTATACCATTATGAGAGGAAATATTAATAAATGTGGATTTTATGGCCTCCTCTTTTGATACCTATGTAATCAAGATGCCTCTCATGTTATCAAGGAAATACACAATGGTATATGTGGAGGCCATTTTAGTGGCCTCACTATAGCTAAGTATATCCTTTGCCATGGCTATTACTAGCCTAGCCTTAACCAAGACTACTATTATTATGTGAAAAAGTGTGTTAAGTGTCAACATCATGCCAATCTACATCATGTGCCCATCTATAGTCATCGAGTCTCCACTAATTTTTGGCCCTTTTCACAATGTTGTTTAGAATTCATTAGTGAAATTTACCCCCATTCCTCATAATGACACCACTCTATGATCACCATGATCAAGTATTTTACCAAACAGGTTAAATCCATTCCTCTAGTCTCAACTAAATTAGAGAATATTATCAACTTCATCAACCATCACATTATCTACCACTTTAATGTTCCTCATAAGATCATCATTGATAATTTTAAATCCTTTAAAAACAAACAAGTCCAGGTTCTATGTGATGCATTTAGCATTAGGTTAAGGTTATGCTTTCCATATCACCCCTAAGTGAATGGATAAGCCAAGGCCTCTAAGAAAACTCTTAATAACATGCTAACTAAAATGTTCAATGCATCTAGTCAAGACTGGCATTTGCACATCCCATTTACCTTATGGGCATATCATACTAGCATTACAACCCCTATGGTTTCTACCCCATTTTATCTTATGTTTGGATAAAATGTCGTATTACCTCTTGAATTCCAAATCCCATCTCTTCACATATATTTGCAAGAGCTTATTTTTTAGGATAATTTTCATTTTCATCATTTAACTTAACTCAAGTTACTTGATGAGCATCATTTAGTAGCCCTTACCCATCTCCATGTCTATAGAGAGTGCATCAAGTGTACCTATAGTAAACACCTTAGAGTATGATAATTCAATATTGAAGACCTCATCCTAAAAGAAAACCAACATGTCACTAATATAAAAAAAGCAAGTGGGGCAAGTTTGTTTTCAATTGGCTTGGACCTTATATCATAATCCACATGGATCAAGGGATTACTGATTGTATTATCTCAAAGTCCACCCAAAATTTGAGCCCCTTAATGCTTAGCATATACATCCATTATTTTATTAAGAATCAAGCTCACCTTTTGTCTAACTTAAGCTCATCCCTTTCTATTTACCTACATTCCATCTCCCTAGTTTAGGGGAAATCGATTACAACTAAATCATGTGATTATAGATCACTAGTATAGACTTATCTTAAATAATGGGTATCATGGCTCTACCCATGGCATAATTTTCATGGTACTTTCCACACCTTCATGGGATGGATTCCCATGGTCATTGTCACCTAAACCTCTTTACACCTAATCAACCTTATTATTATTTTAGTTTTGCCTTCATAAAGGTGAACCACTAAACCAGCCTAAGAAAGTCTATGTCAAGCAAATTAAAAAAAACAAAAGCAACATCCACACCACTAAAAATCATGGGTCATTCTTAGCATTCACTGACTACTCCCTTGAAGGACAATTATTGTAATTTTATTTAAAATTACCAAAAAACATAAGGTGGATTGCTCCATTGAAGGATAACTATCAACAAGAATTTAACAAAGCAAATAAAATTAGACCACTCTTTTGAAGGATGGCTGAGTAAAGAATTTTGACAAAATAAAAGTAATTTCATGGAAGCCTCCCACATCGATCAGTTTCCCCTATACATCAACAAATCAAAAAACCCATCATCCCAATCACAACAAAAATAAGCTAATTTTTAAAGCCACAATTTGCTCTCAAATAGTATAATAAGGTGGAATCCATAATTGGCTTTCATAAGTAGACTTCCTAAATCAATCAATCTACACAATTTAACATAGAATTATTTATAATAACTCTTTGGATACCTACAAAAGAGACATGCTAGTCTCGTAAGAAGGTTTCATTTTCATCCATCTCCCCTTTACACTATAAATAAGGGATTTTTGAGCTTACTTGACATTATGTGGTCATGACACCTTTTAACCTACTAATGAATGCTCATGCAAAGCATTTGAATGGCTTATGTTCATTAAGCCAATCCAGCTTTGGTTTTATTTTAGTCCTTATCAATGAAGAAGCATCATGTCCTATTCTTATCCTATCATGACTAGTTGATACTTTTATTATGATGTTTGTCTCTTGATTATATTCTTTATTCTCCCATTTAGTGTTGTTAGCTACCTCACCTCCTATGTTTTACCTTAAGTGAAATAACACCAACCATAAACATAACAAGAATATCCATTTGTGTCATAAGCAACATTGTAATCAGAAACATAACCATAACAAGCATAATCAAACCACAACATCCATGATCATTTAAGTGACCAACCATTTTCCACCACATGTCAAGTCTAAAATAATTTGGTATATACTCATTAATATCTAGCATTTCATAAGCATAACCATATATCAAAACCATCTCATGCATATCTAAGCCTATATCAGTGTCTAGCATCCATAACATGAGCATTATCCATGATCACATATAAACATCACATTATAAGAATTAAACATCAACATCAAGCTATAAAACATAAACCATGAACATAAGCATAAATAATGATCATATATAACTCATGAGTTAAATAGCATAATAATGTGTACAAGAAGATAAACATGTATCTCTCTCAAAATTTATATCTCACCACATCAGTTCATAGGCCAGAATCAAAATGATATACAAGATATCATAATATAGCTATATCTATGCCTCAAGGGTACCACTACCTCTTAGAGCACCTCTAGATCCTGGTGGCTACCCATAGACTATACCTATTGGTCCCCCAACTATCCCTATCTATCTAGATATAGACATTTCCCTCTACCTTGGAGTCACCAAATTAGCACCACCTACCAAGCTCACCCTATACTCACCCCATGAAGGCTCCTGTGGGCTTTATGTCATAACTATGGCCTGATAATACTATATATCCTCTAATGTAGCAAGGTATCATGCCATGGGGGTAAAACTTAGTGGCCCTACTTGTTTTACTATTGTCCCTCCTCCTTTCTACCTCAGAGAGTCCCTCTCTTGGGTCACCAATCCTAGAGAGGTCCTGATAGATCCATCTCACCTATCATGGTAGTAAGCTAACCCTATAAGGTAGCAACCTAAACCTATAGTGTAATAGTCTGGCCTTACAATGTGGACACATTTCCCTATGTACTAGATAAAGCTGCTCCTACCTATCCATCATGGCCAATCATATCTATGACCATTAACCCCACACCTTTTTCATCCCTACCAATGCCTATCACTACATATATAGGCTAGTACCATACCATATACCCATATAAAAACCTAGAATCATCTATCTATACCCTATCTTATATCTCCTAGAAATCTAACAAAGTAGGTGTAAGATGTGGATATAGTAGTAAAATCTTAGAGTCCTCATGCTTATACCTAGGGAATAGACTTAGGATACATTGTAGTATGCCAAACTATCTATGTACCCTATTAGATGATATTAGCTCAAACTCCCCATCTCACTTATTGAGTATCTATATATAGCTCTGAATGGAGAGTGTCTAACTCTTATAACTTGACCATACTAGAAACTAGAAGTATGGCCTCAAAGTGATGTATCCTATCACTAGTGCACCCAGTGCACCCATAAACCACTCCACATATGTACACCACCTCCTTCACTTGATGTAAAAAAGCCACCCACCATCACATGAATTCAATGGGGAACTCTATCTATATGAAACCTACCCATGACAATCCAAATGGCCTCAATACCTGAATGTGCTTATAGGCTCAGTTTTGAAGAACTAGGCTGACACTTATACCATACCTCCTATGGGTATTGAACCCCCATATATCCCTATATATCTATACTAGGAGAACATTCACCCAACTAAATATAGTCTAACTTAGCAATAGATTGACTAGAAACCCTAGTATCAAGAAAGGGAACCTCTTGTTTTTTGAGTCAAGAATCTTAAAGCATGTCACAATAATCATTAGCATGGTCATGAGTCTCCTCTCACCTAGAGACCTCTAGTATAAAGTACTATACCTGAACCCTGACATGCCATCTAACATGATCACTCTCATTTCCATATAAAATCTTAACGTGATCATCCCACTCCTCATACTTGATATGGTATATCAGATCACCACATAGTGGAAGTTGAGTGATCTTATGCATGTCCTTGAACAAGATAGTCATCTAATCAATTAGTAATAAGAAGGTGTTCATAGTAGGATCCCATCTCTTGATGAGTGATAAAACCATGGATGCATCTTGAGGCACATGTTAATAGTTCTTTGTTACTCCCAACCCCACCTCTTCCATGTCGGCCCAGTTAGCTGGGGTCATCCCTTATTAGATCTCCATGAAGATACATGACATGTAGTCACACATTTATATCTACTTCCTAGCCTACACAAAATTAGAACCATGGTTTAGTCACCTACACTATTATTTTCTACCCTAACCTTTTAGCAACTGACCTATTTCCTTATCCATCCTACCTATCTACTGATTACCCACTAAGATTGCATTTCAAACATACATTGTCAATCTCTACCTAGCACATACTAACTCACTTTTCCTTAGCATTTTACACACTAATATTATCTTTTAACCTAGTCAACCACCAATAGTCAGACACCCTTTTTTATAAGTATGTCAACCATTTATGGTTAACCCTAACCATCAATGGTTACTATGGGTGTTTTGAAGTTGAAACACCCAAACCCCATTTTATCTTAAAAACCACCCTAAATACATATTAAACAACCAAATTTGCTACCTTAAACCCTTACCAAACCTAATTTACCTACCTACCCCTACCAATTCTTGATTTTACATATAATTTCACCTAAAACCTACCCAAACCCTACCTAGGGCTTTCACAAGTAGCCGACCCAAACAACTAACCCCTTAACTATTTACAAAATCCAACCAAGCTATTAATTTTAACAATACCCCATACCTTATTTTGTGACCACCATTGTGGAGTCACTCGTAGGCCTCCCCATATTCATTTATGCCCATGTGCTCCCTATATTTTAATTACTCCCATCAATCCACCCTCCACCTTAGTGAGTACACTCAAAAATCACCTTCACCACAAAATGTCAAAAACCAAAACTCAAAGTCAAAAGCAAGCCAAATTCATGATGAGTAAAATTAATTAAAATTTCACTTTTATCCCATGGATTTGTAGGGTTTTTTCCCTAATCATCGATGATTAGGATTACTGTTAATGGTTACCCTTGAGCACCCTAATCATTGATGATCAAGATGCCTTACTTTGTTGATTCCACCTAAGTAGGCCCCCTTTTAATTAAACCATCCTAGTTTTACCCACTCATGGAGACTACCTTCCCACCCTAACTTGACCACTTTGTTACCTCACCATTAGTCCATTTCGGCCCAATTGATGCATGTTTTGTGACACTTTTTACCTGATCCTTTGACCATAGTGATAACATTGCCATGTGGACCCTTTTAAACTTACACCACCTTGCACTTACTTAAATCACTTATGTATTTTTAGGAGCACTACCTACCTCAGATACCTCTAACACTTTACCTATTTGTGTTTTCCATGGGAGCACTTCTTAGCTTGAATACCTAAAAAAACATTGACCTTGTCTAGGGGACTAACAAGTGTACCAAGTTGCCATACCTATATTATGGTCATGTGGTACACTAGTCACTTGTCTTCTTGGCACTGATATTTATTATTTTCACCTATGAAAAACTCATCTTTTCATGATCTCAGTTATTTCACCTTTTATCATAGTTTACATTCCTATTTGTGCTTTAGTGCCTAGCCTATCACCAACCTTCATGATGTCTACCTTCATCATCACCTTGTTAAACCTACACCTACTTATGTTTTACCTCATTTACTCTTGATTTTATGGGGAACAGCTCTTCCCATACTTGAGGCAATCAAACCTTTAAACAACACTAGTTTTTGTTTTATAGTTGGTTGATTCGAGGCTGTATAATAAAAAGGGTAAAATGTAGACACCAAAAATATACACACCATGATTTTGAGTGTCAAAATAGCCCTTGACTACCATAAGACTCCTTTGGGACCAATTTAACCCTCTAACCCCTAACCTAGCCTAACCCACAGTTAGTTTGATTAAATTAGATTAAACCTAGATTTCACCTATTTTGACCCTTCACACTTGACCATCAATGGTTAAGATGACTGTCGATGGTCACCTTAATCGTTGATGGTAAAGGTGTGTTTCCACTCAAAATTCACTTTTAGATCTAAGAGAAAGAAGAAACTAAAAAAGTAATGGACAAGGCATGGGAAGTACCTGGACTAAAGATTGCGCACCGTAAATCTAGACGTTTGTGAGCACTCCTCTTTGGCTGTGGAGGAATGACACCTGCAAAAGAAGAAAACTTGGACAAGAGGATGTTAGATAGATAGACGGTGGGTTGCCAAGCAAGAGCTTGTTCCCAGAAGTATAAGAACTTCCTTAAGGGAGGTCAACCCACTATTTGATAAAGAGATAAATGACTGATAAAAAGACAGAATGATAAAATAGACTGAAATGATAACAAACTGAAAGAGAAAAGGAAGCAAAGGCTTACCTGGAAGAAGCTGTCGACCTAGTTGCAGTCGCCGGTGTCGATTGTCAGGTCTGTCGATGTCAGTTGTCGGGTCCGCCGATGTCGGTTAGTCTGCCGACGTCGGTCGGGGTAATGACCGGCGTCGATCGGGGCAATAGGCTTGGATGGCATTTAGGCAGGTTTTGGTCGAGTTGGGACAGAGTCCGGGCCGGGCTTGGTCTGTGGACGGGTCTGTGGACGAAGGTCTGAGTCTACTCTGGGCCTAGTTTGAGGATGGTTTTAGTCAGAAGGACAGAGAGGGACAGGGAGATAGAGGAAGCCAATATGGGAGATAGGAATCCGGGTCTGGGTGACAGTCAGGTCTGAGGGGGTGCTAAATCTAGTTAAAAAGCAGATGACTAGAAAGCACAAAGAAAACAAATAGAGAACATACCTGTGCCCTACTGAAGAAGGTGGTGATCTTGTTGCTGATGATGCCGGATGTGAACCCTGTTGCTGAAGAGAATCCCTGTTGTTCACTTGCAGAAGCTTGCTGTGCACCTGTGGGAGTGAGCCAGATTGATTGGCAGGGAGGTCAAGTGGGAGGACGGATGCAAGGGTCTGATACGAAGGTTCAAGAGTTGGGATGCCAGAGAGAGACACAGAGAGCGAAGAGAAGCCAAGCGGAACCAGAGAGAGAGATAACGGTGAAGAAAACCGTTATGAAGGGTGCCGACGCCGACAATATCGCCGACATCGGCCGAGGGATGACCAACGTCAGCGGCTAAAAGGCCGGAAAAAGGCTAAATATAGCCTTCTATCCGTTTCCCAGCCGCCAGGTCAAATGAATGCGAGGATGAAATGGTCAACGGGTGGTTAAATGGGCGAGAGGAGAGGTTGGAATGGGAGTCTAAGGCATTAAATGGCCATGTGGGGAATAAAAGGGATCCAAGGAAGGTATCCTAGGATGGCGAGGTCGCAAGGAGAATGAAAAGGGTCTTATTTAATTAAAAATAGGTGATTATTTTCAATTAATAAGACTTAGGTAGGTTAGGGATAGGATAGGGGTGGCAAGGGACCAAGGGGAGAGAGGAAGACAAAGGGTTAGACACTTTTTCGGTGTCTACAAGGTGCACCTCTTCAACCACTAGCATGAAAACTACCACCTTAAGTTTATAAATATAAGTTGTCTAAATCCACATGCGAGCCATTACATGGATGAAATATAATTAGTTATCCTAGTTGAACCTTCAATTCCACCTCTTGCTTGTGCTTATAAGAAGAGACAAGATGGGAGGTGAAACCCATCTACAATTGTTATCAAGAGCTTGTGCATCTAGGAGTTTATTTTTATAGGTTAATCATCATCAATAATCCAAAAATAATATTAGAGAGATAACTTGCTATTGCCTCTCCACCAAGTTTTTAAGTACTATTACTCTATCAAAATCAAGCTAGATTCTACCAATTGGTCAACTACCTCAGCCATCCACCCAATTGACTTTTTTAAGATAAGTACTTATTTCTTAGTATTCATTTACTTTATTTCCATTTCACAATCAACCCAAGTCTTACATATCTCTCAAAATCCTTCTTTTGGATCTTATTAATTAACCCTTTTACCAATCTAGATCCATACATAGTAACTATCAATGGTTATCCTAACTACCCAGGGTCTGTCTAACTATCGATGGTCACCTTGATCACTGATAGTCACCTAAATCATGGACGGTCAACCCAACCATTGATAGTCATTATGGTAGTAAAAACCAATAAGTTGTTTTCACCTATCCACCCCCAACCAAACTTGATTCTTTATGTCCCTATTTGTTCACAAACTCCTTTCTAATTTTTTAAAGCATACCCTGACCATCTAACACTAGCATTAATTAGCTTATCATTATTTTAATCATTTATAATCTATTTCTTAGTAAGTATCCTTGTGTTCAATTTTAGTATCCATTTATTATTGATGTAATTACTTTATTTCATATTTTATAAACTTCATTATTTAAACATGTGGATTGATAGCCCCTAGGGAAGCTCTTGCTTCTAGGATCTAGCTATCTTTAAGCAATCCACTCAACTATCTATCTAGCAAAAAAATTTGCTTTAGTATTTTATTATCTATAGGTCATCCTCCCAAGCCAAAGAGGAGATCTTCACAATATTTTAATTCAATATGTGTACAATCAAATAGGGTTTTCAATAATACCCATTTTTAGTTTCTTCTTTTCCCTTTTCAAAATAATAAAGTAGAAATTCATTGAAATACTAGGAGAATCCTTTGAAATTTTCATGCCTGTGAAAGATTTCTATCTCAAGTTACAAGATTCTAAAGTTGAACCTACACAATAAGACATTTTTGCTAACATCAAGTTTAAGATCAAGAAAAAAAATTCTTTTGAGCCTAAATTTGATGGTCACACAAATTTCAATGATGGTCACATAAACATCTTTTAAGGGGAACACGAACATCAAATTTAAGCTCATGAAGTAGCCATTGGATTTAAAATATTGGGTCCCAATAGATATTATGGTCTTCACTTTATCATACATCTTGATACAATGGTGTGAGGTGAGTCAAATAGTCAAGGAGATAAAGATATTAACATATGGCATAAGTACGTGGTGCTGACAGATAGATAGTGGATCCTAAAAGCAAATGTGGGGCTGCCATGTGGTGTAAGCTTAGATAGATTTGAAATTTTAAAGGGCAAGATATATGGTTGGTGCTTGATCATATAGATCAAGATCAACAGAGTAAGCATAGGTTAAAATGTCAACAAGCTAAGTCATATATCGATGACCAATTAAAATAAAGGTGAACCCAAGACTTTCAATGGGAGTCAAACCAAGAGCCATTTCTAACTAGAATAAGGAAGTATTACAAACATAATTTAGAATAGAATGAGTAATGTGGCAAGAGCGTGCCACCTAGAAAACTATGTAGGATTAAGCATTCAATAGTAGAGCAAGCACTTTGAACTCATATGCCACCATGAAAGCCCAGTTGAGGTCCGATATGAATAGTGACTACCAAATGTTAAAAATGAGGTCCAGGAAGGAAATGAATGATTGTAGATAGTGAATACAAGGGTCTAGAAGATAGTATCTTGGAAAATGTCTATGAATATGTGTCAACTCCCTTAGCCCAATTTCAAGTGCCTAAAAAATAATCCATAATGAAAATAGTTTCATGAAAGATATGCTAAAGAATATCTACACCATTTTAGAGAGTTTATCATTATTTATATGGATAATTGTCTTAAGAGGCATTCATGGTCCATTTCACACTTAGTTACACCTACAACGTAACTAGTTCTCATACTTGGACATGTGTTCTAGTGACTCTTAAACTTTTTCTTTTATCCTCTCTCTAAAATTATATAAGTAGCTACCATTTTAGACCTTGTAAGACATACCACCCCATGTATGGAAAATCCTTGCTAATTTTGACATTTTACTTTATCTTAGAATAATAAATTCAATCTAGTTTGAGTTCATATATCAGTTTGTCAAAGTATGTGAAGAGATACATAGTGAATGTTCAAGAGATATTCATTTATCCTTACTTTCTCTCAATCCTTCCATGTTTGATGCAAGTGATTCCACCCTAGCAGGTCATATGAAGTGTTTTTAAGTGTATGGATCAATATTTAAGTGTACAATGAGCCTTAGTATCTATAACCGATCTATTGTTTCACTTACCGTGGATAGTATTCATGTATGTCACCTTCATATCAAAATACTAATGCTAGTGCATTATAGGACTCTTAAGACTAGTGTTGTATACCTTATCTCTTTGTGATGGAGTATGATAGTCATGTGGAAAACATATTGGTGCATCACCTTCCTTTAGATTAGGTTCAATTCTTATGATATCTAACCTTTTTCCCATAAGTAATTAGTTAGCATAGATAAGAAAATTTCAAGATACATCTATGGAGATAACCTTTGAATCTAGAGGATCATTTCCAATATAGGTACACCCACATACCTAGAAATATTCCCATGTTGCCTAAATGTAGAAGAAGCTTGAATAAGTTCTTCTAGGGTACAAGATTTGGTGACAATAATTCTAGCATGCCTAGTGGGACCATTGTATTTAAGATAGTTTATCAAGGTGAATGTTGGTCTTGATAGAATTAGCTATAAAATCAAGCACTACTCAGCATTTGGTGACTCCATCAAAGTGAATCTAGTTCAAGGCCATTATTCTATTATAAAACTCATAGTTATCACTAGGTCATCCTCTATAAGAGTCTTGAATCCCACTGACCCACTCTTTTAGCTTGAATTTTCCCTTGAAGTTTAATAGCCTCAGCCTAATATATCCTTTAGAGAACTAGTAGATTTTTCTAGAGAGGAAGAGGTCAAAGAAATTGAGGAAATTTAAGATACTAAATATTTTGAAGAATTATGATTTACATAATTTTAATACATAAAATCTAATTTGCCTTCAAGAATATGATGCCATTCATCCAAATTCCATAAAATGTGTACCCCTATTCAATGTTGAGAGTAAAGTTACACCCAATGATCACATTAGATATGTCTCTAACTTTTGTAGCTTCCATAATATCACTCAAGAAAATATTGCTATCAAACTTATTTCCATGTCCCTTAGGGGGAAGGATATTGATTGGTATAAGAATATAAAATGTGGGTGCATCACATCATGGGATGAATTTGGAGTGTTTTTGACCACAAGATTTATAAATTAGAGTGATCATGCCTCTCTCATACACCGGCTTAACATGATCAAAAAGGGACCCAAAGAAATAATGCATGATTTTAAAGAGAGATTCGAAAAGAATTTGAATAGACTACCTCCTCCTATGAGGCCACCTTCAATCTTTGTGTTTCTAACCTATTTGAGAGCTATCAACACTAAAATCGCTATCATGCTTCAATCTATGGGTGGTTCCACTTTACCTCAATCCTATGAAATTACTATCAGAGCTAAAAATAATCTCATCCAAGTTGGAATATTTACACATATAGTTTATATGCCTCCATTGTCTCATACTTTTGCTTATACTCTAGATTGAGCCCAACTTTTTAATGTCAATACCAAGCCCAAGGTTTCTATCAATAAGGAAAAAAATGTCATAGATATATATGTAAGAATTCAAGCCTTAGAATCCAAGCTTAAACAAGAGAGAATTTAAAATGGTGTCTTTAATAATTCATACCCTTATTAACAACAATATGGTTATCAATATGGAAGAGGAAGAGGCCAATGACAACCTAATCCCAACAGGCCTGCTAATGCATACAATCCTAACTCTATTAACATGCAAGGGAAATGGTACCTATGTACAACAAATTGGTGTAAGGTGAGAATTGGTAGAAATGAAAATTTATGGACATTAATGAAGGTAGAGAGTAGGCTCTAGTTTCTTAAGGAGAAGTTACTGCCCTCTTATTATCTGAAGATGCAAAAAAGTGAAGGTGAGCAGCCTCAAGAAGAGATCTTCACGAACTTCTTAGTTGAGGACACTTTTGTGCTTAACCAAAGAACCTCAGTTATACATAACACTAGCTTCAAGAGAATGGATTTAGGTTGTGACAATAATGTGCCTACAGGCTCATTCCATCCTCATACAAAGTAATAAGGTATGGCTATAGGTATATTAGCCTCAAACAACTATGCATATCTTCCAAATTAGAATGTTGGAAGGACCATTCAAGACACCCAAACTCCTTAGGTTTTGAGCACTTCATTTCCTCCAAGAATTAAAGATAAATTAGTTATGTCTTATTTAAACATTATATATTCATTGAAGAGTACTAAAACATCCATTTCCCTTTGGGATGTTTTGTATATGCTTGATCAGAAAGAGTTCCTATAAAAATAGTTATCTACTATCCCTACTAGTATCCTTCCTTCAAATCAAAGTAAAATTCATTTTTTACTTGAAAGTATCAATAATACCATTGTTAAACCATCTACTAGAGTTGAGAAACCTCCTCCATTTTATCTCATTCTCATAGTGGGTGACAAGCTAGTCCATAACTGCATAGTTGATAGTGGATCTTTAACTTATGTCATGACCAAATTTGTGGCTAACAAGCTGAGCATGAAATATGAGCCACATAGAAGAGGGGTCCTTTAATTAGATGGTACACCTAATAAAATAGTGGGGTTGATTAATAACTTGAAAGTTTTCTTTCATGATTGTCTTAGTTTTCCCATCTTACAAGACATAGTTGTTTTTGATCTCCCAACCCACTTTGTAATCTACCTATCAAGGGACTTCACAGCCAAGATAGGTGGATACCTTTCAAATGAATAGTAATTATTATATTTTAAAACAAGGTATGGTGCAAAGGTGAAAATTAGGACACAACCTCTTGTAAGGTTTCATATTGAACCTTACATTGAAACAAGTTCTAATTTGAATTGAGTTCATGAAGAAAATGATTGTATTGTAGATGATGGAACTTCATCCAATCTTGAAGGCATTGTAGATTTGTTCATTGATGAGTATTTTACTAAAAATTATGATAATAATCCTTATCATCTCATGGAGGAAATTGATCTAGGAGTATATTGTATACATGAAGAAGGAATACCAACACCTTTACTTGCCAAAGAGGGTGAAGAAGATGAGATGTGGAAAATGTTTTTTGATGGTTCAAGAAGTAAAATTGGTGATAGATATGGTGTTATATTAGTATCCACATATAAAAAAAAAATTATACTTCATATATATTCTATTTTAGTTGTACTTGTAATGTGGCAGAGTATGAAGGTTTGATTCATCGCCTTCAATGGGCAAGGAGAAAAGGAATCAAAAAATTTCAAGTATATGGGGAAAATGAATTGGTTGTGCATTAGGTGAGGAATGTGGTTTCTTCCAAGAGCCATTTTATCAAGTTAAATAAGCATAGGTTATGGGATTTATTTGAAGACTTCAATGCATTCAACATATAATCAGTCTTAAGAGAGTAGAATAATCATGCTGATAGACTAGCTTCCACTGGAGCTCAATTTGATACTCTAACTGCCATAAAAGAATAAGGGAAGAAATTAAAATTAAGATAATTATAAGACATTATTTTCATAATAATTAAGTGTCTTTAAAAGTGTTTGATAGTGACAAATACATTACATGCTTCCTATAAAATAAAGCTAAGTTATCCTCAAGGAATCATATAAGACTCCAAGAGGAATTGGGTGATCAGATTATGTAACTAAGAACAAATAATAGACCTAAGGGTTTGGTGACATTAAAAATTATCTTCAATGAGAATGATAAAAATAAGGATAAATTTAGTATGCCCCAGAAAAAGGAGAATTATGAAAGGGTCTTGATCTTCAAGGACAAACTCATCAAACTATGCAAGGCATGTTCTACTTTAGAGAAGAAAGCATTCATATATTTGTGTCAAGAGTTTCATGAAATCTTTTCTTGGGAGTATAATAACATGAAATTATTTGATCCTAGCCTATCACACCATAATTTTGAGTTGAAACCTAAAGTTAAACTGTTTAGACAAAAATAAAGACCCATTAATCTCAAGATTGAGTAACTCATGAGATTACAGCTCACTAAACTCCTTAAATCTAAAATAATCTTACACGTAAAACATTCAACATAGGTAGCTAATATAGTGCCTTTTATAAATAAGATTGGGTAGATAAGAATTTGTGTGGACTTTAGGGATCTTAATAGGGTATCACTCAAAGATCACAATCCTTTACCCTTAATGGAGAAGATTTTGTACATTATTTTAGGTTATCAACGTTTCTCTCTTCTAAAGGGATACTCAAGTTATAATCAGATTCTTGTGAATGAAGATGATCAGTTTAAAATAACACTCACCACTAAATGGGGAAATTTTTCTTATAGGAAGATGCCATTTGATTTTTCAAATGCTAGTGTTATATGTCAAAGAGTAATGTACATGGCCTTCAAAGGTTTGATCAATGAGGTGCTATTGGTTTATCTAGATGACATAAAATTGTTTTATAAAGATTCTAATGAATATATCAACACTTGAGATAAGTTTTTGAAAGATGTAGGCAATATGGAGTATCTCTTAATCCAAAGAAATACATCTTTGCTATCTATGAAGGTAAGCTCTTGCAACACATTGTTTCCAAAGATGGTTTGGCTATTGATCCTAAAAGGATAGAGGATATTCTTGGCCTATCATTTCCCTTGCATAATAAATGTCTCAAAATTTTCTTAGGAAAGAAATGTTTTGTAAGGAGGTTCATACTTGGGTTTTTATTTTTGGTGAAACCTATCACAACCATGTTAAAAAAGAATCAGGTCTTTTCCTAGTTTAAGGAAGCTAAGAATTGTTTTGAAGCTATTAAGAGAGAAATTGTGGAAGTTACTACTCTTATGAATCCTAATTTTAATAAATACTTCATGTTGTATTCATATTATAACCTTGATACTATATCAACCATGATAATGCAAAATAATGATGAGGGTGTGGAGCAACCAATTTCATTCTTTAGTCAAGGTTTAGAAGATTATGAGGTCAAGTACACATTTGTAAAGAAATAAGTCCTTACTATTGTAAGGGGACTAAATAAGTTCATGCATATGGTTTCAAATAATTGGATTCATGTTATGGTTTCTCATCCTAGTACCAAATTATTTATCTTGAGCAAAGATCTTAGTGAAAAGAGGGTAGGGTGGATCACCAAAGTAATGGAATATGATGTTGATATCAAGGTGATAAAGTTGAAAATGGGTAGAGGCCTTTGTGAGAATTTGGATTTAGATTTTCATGAGCCAAAAGAAGAGGCTCTATTCAATCATGATTGCTACCAATCAGCTGGTTCCTTACTTTCACAAAGTTGGACACAAGATGTGATCAGATTCCTCTAGAGTGGTGAGTATCCTAATGGTATGAGTAGGTCACAAAGGAGATATTTTAGGTTGCAATGTATTCCCTTTTGTATTGTGAATGGTGTGCTCTTTATAAGAGATTTTAATGGTGTTATGTTGAGATGCATTGATAATGAATAGTTTGGAGTGTTTCTTGAGAAGTTATATGATGGGATAGTAGGAGGTCATTTCTCTCCAAGAACCAAAAATTCCAAAATAATGAGGGTAAGTTACTATTGGCCTACCTTCTTCAAGGATTGCCATGCTTAGGTGAGAAGGTGTGGATCATGTTCTTTATTTGTAAGAAAAAATAATATTGCAACTCTTCCCTATCCCAGTAGATGAAACTTTCATGCAATGGGGTATTTATTTTATTGGTATGTTATACCCCCCATTAAGTAATGGTCATAAATGGATATGCACAAGAACTGACTATTTTACAATATGGGTTGAGTTAGTAACAGTGAAGGAAGCTAATGAAAATGTTATCTTGGAGTTTTATGAGAGCATCATAACAAGGTTTAGCAATCTTAATATTATTTTAGATAATGCTCTTGGTTTTATGGGTGCTAGAATAACTGATTGGGCAAATATTAAGGGCATATTCTTGAGTACTTCATCTAATTATTACCCTCAAGGTAATGGGTTGGTTGAAGCTACTAACAATAATCTGATTAGAATCATTAAAAGAACCTTGGAGCATAATCAAAGGGTTTGGAATACCAAATTGAAGACAACCTTATGGGATGATAGAATAAATCCCAAGAGGTCAATAGGGAATTCTCCTTTTTTGTTTATTTATGGAAGGGAAGATAGGCTATCTATCTGTCAAGCGCTACCTACTTTAGAATTAGCACATCAACTAGATTTGATTGAGAACACTCCAATGGAGGTGAGATTGATATAATTAATGGAGTTTTAAGAGACTAGAGATAAATCTCATCAAGATATGGTGCATCACTAAGTGCTGATGAAGAGGTCCTTTAACAAGAATGAAATTCCAAGATCATTTCAAGAGGGTGACATAGTATTGAAATGTGATGAAGATCAAGCAAAACCTGAGAGACACACCAAATTTGATACCTTATGGAGTGAAACATATATCATCATCAAGTGAAAGAAATAAAAATTCAATTAACTAGGATGAATGGAGAATATCTGCCTATCCCTATGAATGGGATACATTTGAAGCCTTGCTATTGAGTGGTAAAGTTCAGTTATGTAATGAGTAGATTAAGTGTGTGTTTTGTTTTTGTTGTGTTTCTTAAATGTTCTAGTTGAACATATTTTTGTTTTTTATTTATGTTTGGTCATTGTTATTTCCTATTATTATGTGTTATCTAAGTCAATTCTTGTGTCAAACCTATGTACAAGTGACTTTGTAACCTAATGGACAAGATTAGGCAATTGGTTATGGCATAAGAAGCATACCAACCTTAGGAAATCACCAAGAATGTTGACCATTTTTACAATTAAAAATGGGTCAACCCCCTATAGTTATAATATCATATAGGGTTTTGTTTTTTAATGTCACAAGGTATAATTGTAGTTCATTTGATGCCATTTCATATTCCATTCTAGCTTTGGTCATAGTTTAGCTTAGACCTTGTGTCATTTAGTGTCTTAGTGTTCATTTTAGAGCCATATATGCAAGTGGAAGGTTTTAAAGGATTGAAATAGGTCTTCATGGTGATAAATGAAATTCAAGATTAAGGAAAAGTCAAAATATACCTCAAAATATCATTCAAAGCTGTAAAAGTTCAAGAATAAGCTTTGTGAAACTAGACCATCATCAAGTCATCATATGGAAATCAGAATGGAACATTTTGCTTGTACATTTTTAAAATATGCCCTTAAATCATTATATGACCATTAGACCATGATAAATACATGTACTTAGTGCTAATTAAGATCATGCTCTACTTGTGCCATATCTCAATGAACCTTCTATCTCAATATATAAGCCTTCAAAGTTCAGCTTGCCAAGTCTAAGGATCTAGGCCATCCAAGATGTCATCCAAAGACAAATGAACTAGATCTATTTGAAATTTTTATATTTCTCAAGACGTCCTCATGAGCAAGTAGATAACATGTAATTAAAGTTTTACATGCTAGGAGCATCCTCTAAAATATTCATGCCCATGTGAGATTTCTAGCTCAAGTTACAAGCTTCTAAAGTTAAACCTACACAATAAGATGTTCGTGCTAACATAAATTTTAAGATTAATTAACACAAATATTTTTTAACTTAAATTTGATGGTCACACAAACATCAATGATGGTCACATGAACATTTTTTGATAGGATTGTAGATATCAAATATAAGCTCATGAAGTAGCTGTTATATTTCAACTAGTGGGTCCTAGTAGATCTAACGGTCCTCACTCGATCATATATCTTGATCTAAAGGTATGAGCTGAGTCAAAAAACCAAGGAGATTGAGAGATTGACATGTGGCATAAGTGCATAGGGTTGGTATACTGACAATAGATCCTAAAATCAAATGCAAGGCTACCATATGGTGTAAGCTTGGACAAAGTTAAAAAGTTAAGGGGCGAGATCTATGACTGGAACTTGATCGTATAGATCAAGATCAATGGAGTGAGCATAGGTAAAAATGTCAAAAATATGAGTCATATATCGATAGCCAATTAAAATAAATGTGAGCCTAGGAATTTCAACATGAGTTGAACTAAGAGCCATTTTTGACCAGAACAAGCAAGTATTGTAGACATAATTTAGAATAGAATGAGCAATGTATCAAGAGAGTGCCACCTGGTAACTATGTAAGATAAAACATTCAATAGTAGAGCAAGATCTTTGAACTCATATACTACCATGAAATCCCAATTGAGGTCTGATATGAATAGTGACTACCAGATGTAAAAAATTAAGTCCAGGAAGACAATGAACAACTGTAGATGAAAAATATAGGTGTCTAGAAGATAGTTAATAGTTTGGAAAACATCTACAAATATCATAACATATGTGTTGATTCCCTTGGCCTAGTTTCAAGTGCCTAAGAAATGATCTATGATGAAAATAGTTTCATGAAAGATATGTTGAATAATCTTTACATGATTTTAGAAAGTTTGTCATGATTTATATAGATAATTATCTTAAGAGGCCTTCATAGTCTATTTCACACTCAGTTGCACCTATAATGTAACTAGTTCTGATGCTTGGACATGTGTTCTAGTGATTCTTGAACTTATTTCTTTTCTCTTCTCTCTAAAATTCTATAAGTAGTTACCATTTTGGCCCTTGTAAGACATATCACCCCATATATGGTGAAGCCCTACTAGTTTTGACATTATAATTTTCCTTAAAACAATAAATGAAATCTAGTTTGAGTTCATATATCAACTTGGAAAAGTATGTGAAGAGATATATAGTGAATGGTCAAGAGATATTCATCTATCCTTACTTTCTCTCAAGTGTTACATGTTTGATGCAAGTGATTCTAGCCTAACAGGTCATATGAAGTGTTGTTAAATGTATGGATTGATCATTAAGTGTAAAATGAGCCTTAGTATCTATAACAAATCTATTGTTTCACTTACCTTGGATAGTCTTCATGTATGTCACCTTCAAATCGAAACACTAATGCTAATGCATTCTAGGACTCTTAAGACTAGTTTTGCATACCTTGTCTCTTTATGATGGAGTATGATAATCTTATGGAAAACATCTTGGTGCATCACCTTCCTTTAGAGTAGGTTTAATTATTACAATCTCTAACCCTTTTCCCACAAGTAATTAGTTAGTATAGATAAGATCATTTCAAGATACATCTAGGGAGCTAGCCCATGAATCTAGAGGCTCATTTCCAATATAGGTACACCCACATACCTAGAAATGTTCCCATGTTGGCCAAATCTAGAAGAGGCTTGAACAACTTCTTATAGGGTGCAAGATTTGGTGACATTAGTTTACACATGGTGATAAAAACCTAGTTTTCACCATGATACTTATCCAAAGTTCTAGTAAACTAGTTTTCACATTTAGACGATCTATGTACACATTTTTTATTTTTTTCTTTCTTTTTTTAAAAATATTTTTTTATTTTTATTTTATTTTTGACCTTGGATATACCAATAACACCATATAGAACCAATTTTAAGCATATAATTTTTTAAGGTTCATGATGTTCATAGCTTCATCAAGCTCCTATCCATATTTTGTGGCTACTTTGTAAGCTCATGATCTATATTTGGCAATGATGATGTATGGACCTAACCAATTAGTTTCAAATTTTACCTTCTCAATTACAACATTAATATTTTTTTGATTTTCCTATAGAACAAGATATCTGATTTTAAATTGTCTAGTTATAATCCACTTATTATAGCTACAACAAAGGTGATTATGGTAAACTTCTAGGTGGTTTAAAGCATTGAGTCATTTCTCATCTAAGAGGTCAAGTTTACTTAAGCGTGATGTTCAATATGATTCTTCATTTATGATTTATTGTAAATATATTCATAAAGATGGAATCTCAACCTCAATGGGTAAAATAGACCCAATAGCATAAAAAAGGGAATAAGGGGTTGCCCCCATAGGTGTGTGGATAATAGTATGATATTACCAAAGGGAAAGATATAATTGAGGGTGCTAGTCATGACCAACTTCATTGACAACTCTCTTAAGAATGCATATAATATTTTTGTTTGTTACCTTAGCTTGACTGTTGTCTTACATGTAATAAGGAGTGGACCATTTATTCTTGATATGATAGGTTTGGAAAAGAGTATTAATATATTTACTCTTAAAGGATTTTCCATTAACAGAAATGAGAGTGAAGGGAATACCAAAATGGTAGACAATGTGGTTAAGGATAAACTTGGAAATTTGCTTTCCAATCACATAGGTAAGTGGCATTACTTCTACCAACTTGGTAAAATACTCACTTGTAGTTATAATGTGCTTATGTCCATTATAATAACTAGGATTTATCTTCCCAATGAGGTTGAACCTCCATGTGGAATGACCAAAGTATTGTGGTAGGTTGTTAAGCTTGTGAAGGACTATGGATAAGATCTCCATGCTTTTGATAGGGTATATACTTTTTTACATAAGCTCATGAATCAAATTCCATTATTGGCCAATAATAACCAAATAAAAGAAGATTTTTCACAAAGACCATACCACTTAAATGTGATTTACAAATCCCCTCATGAACTTCTCAAATAGTTAAATCAAGGTCTTTAAAATTTAAATAGTGTATAAGGGTTCCATCATAGCCATGACAATACAGGGTGTTACCAATTGTATAGTGGGATGTTATTTGAATAAAGGATTTATATTGGTTGGAGGATAGATTAGATAGATGGTATGGTTATGGAGGTATGTATAGATATAAAAGTACCATGGATAAGTCAGATGAACCACCTCAAAAACCATTTCTAATTCTAGTGTATCATAAGTAGGCATCCTTAAATACTCAACCAAAAATTTAATGTGTTTTGTACTCAAGCCAAGTAAGGATCTTATTATTTCCATAGCCATCTATTGCAAAATTATTTATTCTAAGCACTTGTTCAAATTGGATGTATTCAAAAAATTGTTTTCAAGCTATCCACCATTTTCTTGTAAGGTATTAGTTTATCCTCTCATGATTGAAATTCATTAGTTATTTGATTTATGATGATCTTGGATTCATTGAAAATAAGGAGATGTTGGATCCCCATTAAATTACCATTTTGAGGCTTGTTATAAGATATTAATATTCTATTATGTTATTTATACAATGGAATTTAATTTATAATGCCTTAGGAATACAATCTCGATTAGGTGTTACCAATAAGATGCCTACCCCTAAGCCATGATTTGTAAAAGATCCATCAAATAAAATTTGGCAAATTAGGGATTCATCTACAAACATGATCGCATCATCTAGGAATTTTGTAATGAGAGGCACATTGTCATTGAGTAGTGTTTCTACTAATACATCTAATAGAAATTTCCCTTTGATTTATTTTTGGTTAACATACTCTAAATCAAACTCACTAAGAAGTATAACCCACTTAGCCATCCTGCCTATTAGATTGGTTTTGGATAAGAGATATTTAAAGGGGTCAGTTTTAGTGATGATTTTTTTATTGTTAAGCATGTGATTCCATAGTTTTTAGGAAGTAAAAATAACTGCAAGACAAGATTTTTTTAAATTTGAGAGTGATTTAACTAATAAGATATCAATGTTTTGCTCAATTAATAGACTACTCATTATTTTCCCTCATAATCAAGATGTGATAATAATGCTCTAAGGGAATATTGAGTAGCCAAAATGTAAAACAAAAAAGATTTACATACAATTGATAGAATTAATACTAGTGGATTTGAAAGATACTGCTTGATATTATTAAATGACTTTTCACAATCTTCTATCTAGGTTAAATGGATATCCTTTTTTAATAAAAATGTGAATGGGTGAAAGATATTTGTAAGTGGATAAATGAATATTTGGATGGCCTGTAGATTTCATTGTAAACTTGTAATTTGCTTAACATTTTTAGGTGGAGGAATATCTATGATAGCTAAAATATTTGAAGGATCAAATTCAATGCCACATTGTGAAACAATAAATCCCAATAATTTTCCTGATGTAATACTAAACCCACATTTTTTGAATTTAACCTCATGTTTTATTCTTATATACACTCAAAAATATGATGAAACACTTGAGGATGATATTCTATAGATTTATATTTAGCCATAATATCATCCACATAGTCCTCCATAATATCACTAAGTATGTCATGAAAGATAATGGTCATTTCCCTTTGATACATTTCCCCAGCATTTTTAGACCCAAAAGGCATCACTTGAAAACAAAATGTCCCACATGGAGATGTAAATGCTATTTTATGTTTATCTTCTTCAACAATTTTAATCTAACTTTAGCCTAAAAAACCATCCATTAAAGATAGCATTTCATGACCTGTAGTTGAATCAACGATCATATCTATGTTAGGTAATAGAAAGTAATATTTTGGGCATGCTTTATTTATATCACATAAGTCCCTGTATACTCTAATCCCCTTAGGTTTCTTTGATACTAGCACAATGTTTGATATTCTATCTAAATAGTCAATGGGGCATATAAAACCTAAAAACAACTGTTTCTTCAACTCTTCCTTTATGAACAGTTTTATTTTGGGATGCATTTTTTTACAGCTTTTATTTTATTGGTTTTACATCTAGATGTTCCATAAGGTGGTGAACTACTAACTCTGGATTGAATCCTAGGATATTTACATAAGAACATTAGAATACATCAAAAAAATCATGAATAAGTAGTGTAAATATATCCCTTTCATCTAGATTGAGTGATATAACAAGCTTTACAATTTTTTGAATCAGCTTAAGTGCTGATGTTTACATGAATGGTTTCTTTAACAAGTAGACTTGATTCATATTTATAATCTATGAGTGGTGTAGGAAGATGAAAATATTCTTCAACCTCTTATTGTTTTGATGTAGATGTAGAACTCATAGAATGACATAATTTATGTTCCCCAAAATATGCAAAATTTGCTAGTTGTATTAGAAAACTTTTTTTATGACCACCTACAAGAATTTGATCCTTGATTCTCAAGGACTTAGATATGGCTTCATCATTTTGAAAATGGTCAAGTTTTGGTGTAGATTTTTGGTCCCATTGGATGAGAGAAGGATATGCTAGGTCAAGTGTTAGAATGATATTTTCATGGAAAATATTGGTAACGTCTAGATATTCAAAACAACTATAGATGGAACCTATCTCACTATCCGATGAATCATCTTTTGACTCACTAGAGCCACTTTGGGAAATCCTTAGATGTAAATTAAGTGGGTTAAATCCTAGATTATGCTTCCCTTCATTAGATTTTAGTGTTATAGGTTCAATGGCACCTTATTCATAGAGACCAAGACCTTTGCCCTTGTAATTCATTATTTTTCACATGATGGATCTTATAATGAGATATCTATTGGTGTAAAAACAAGTAACTAATTCATCATAATAAATCTAGAAGGAAATTAAATCATCAATATGCTCATCAAAAAGTAGGCCTCCCTTAAATAATTTTATCTGACTTAGCTTTTTAACCATTCTTTTATCTTTTACATGGTTTAGTCTACCATATTCATTAGGTTTGGCGTGTATTGTACTTGTATAAAAATATTGAATAATTTACTCATTCATGCCTCGATAAATGATTTTAAAATGGGAAGAAATAAAAGATGATGGTTTGTTAGATGATGGATTAGATGTTTACTCAATAGATGGATTATTATAAGCTTGCTCAATGGATGGACTATTAGAAGCTTGCTGAATGGATGGTGAATTGGTTAATGCTTTTTCAATATATAGGAGAGAGTTGGAGTATTAATCCAAACACCATGGGTTGGTGTTTTAAATAAAATTTTAGGATTGACATAGTTCTCAAATGAAGGATAGTCCTCAATAGGGGTAAAATTGTCTTTTGTGATTGGGAGATAGTTGGTTTTTTGATATTTACCTTCCAATAGTTTGTAATATTGGAAGGGATGAGGATCTACTCATTGAATAGTTACTTCCATTCCTACATGGGAGAATTTAAAAAATTGATGAAGCATGGATGGGATGGCATTCATGAAATGGATCCATGGGCATCCAATGAGTATATTGTATGGTAAATCAAGATCGAGAACATGAACAAGTGTTTCTTTAATGACAAACCCTACCATCAAAGGAAGATGGATTGTGTTGATAGACTGATGTTCATTATTATTAAATGCCTTTATTTTTATGATATTCTCCTTTAATTTTGTTACTATATACCCAAGATGTTATATAATTATTAGTTTATATAGATTAAGGGCCAAACCATTATTTACAAAAACCCTTTTTACCTTATGCCTAGAAATAGTAGCCTCTATATACAATGGGAGGTTATGGTTTGAACCTAAAGGAGAAACATTAGAATGATCAAACATTACTTGATTATTTGTTGCCAAAGAACCTATTAACACTTAAAAAGTGGGATCAATGTTTTGAGGAACATTGGACTCCTAAAGGACTTTATATAAAATATCTATATACATAAGGGAAGTTTTGAGAAGGTCTAGAATGGATATGTTGGCCAGTGTTTTCTTAAGATGATCTATAATGTTGTGTTTAGATTCAACATTAGAGTTAGATGCAATTGGTACATTAAAATTTTCACATCTTGTGGTGATGAAACATTCATATTTTGGAAAAATGACAATGTTAACATGTTTATGTACCATATAAATGCTATTGAGTATGGAATCAAATAGATGACTAGCTTGGTTAACATTGCTTGATTCTGGTTGTTCCTATTGTTGTTTACCCTTACCTTGCTCATGAATAGGGAATGGGTCTTGGTATATCCATAATTTTTGGTTGTTAAATTATTTTGATGATGAGTTTCTTACTGATATGTCACCTTTATCAATAGTGTCTTGAACATCATGTTTTAAGTGTATGCATCAGTTTGTTAAATGACCTATGATCTGATGGTATTAATAGTATTCATCATCTTTATACCAATTAGGTTTGGAAACATTTTCTTCAAAAGTTTTTGTGTTTGGCCATACAATCATGTTCATATAGGATAACTTTTGTAAAACATTTTCATGTCACCTAATTGAGTGAACTTACATTTTGGTCTTCCTTGTTTTGGTTACCCACCTATAATTATGATGTTATGAGTTGATTTGTTATATGTTTGTGTTTGTGGATTCTAAATCTATTTTACATTGGTTACACTATCTTTAATAATATTCTTATTTTTGGCAAAGAATTTGGGTTTGTCTATTGGTTTCAAAGAATTTTTATAATCTGGTTTAAATATTTTGATTATACCCCTATTGATCAAAGTTCTTTCCACTTGAATTAATTTTTTGATAATCTCATTAAAATATCATCGGAAAAGAAGTAATAAGTGATGTCCAAAATATAATTTTAATTTATTCATAAAAATGTCCATTAACTCTATTTTTGAAAATGACCATTTAAAGTGGCTTGCCATTTCTCATCATCTTTGAAAGAAAGAAACAAACATTTCACCATTTCATTATTTGGTATTAGGTCAAGTAATTTTCAATATTGTAAGGAAAGTGATGGACAAAATTTGTAGATAGGTCTTGAAAAGCAAATATTGATCCTTTTAGGAGTATTGAGAACCATTCAAGGGCTTGACCCCTAAGGATTCATGGAAATAGACACAACATGAATTCATTGCTATAAGCAAAATTTGCACATGCATGATAAAAGTTTATTAAATGTTCCCTGGGATATCCTTTACCTTTGTACTTTTCAAATTTGGGGAGTTCAAAATATTTGGGAAATGGTGTAGTCATTTTACTCACATCATAGGGATATGAACAAAACTTCTCAAACTTAAATTGATTTTGCTAGTTGTAGGAGCCATCTTGTAAGACTTAAACTTTATCCTTTATATTTTGATATTCTCGCATGAGAAAATGGGATAGTTGGTCCATTTGACTTAAATTATTAGGTGGTTGATTTGTGTGTTGGGTAATGTTTTGATTAATTTTTTTGGGTTTTTGATTGTTATAGTTTTTTTTATAGTTAAGGTTTTGAGGTTGGGAAAAGTATTAGTGTTATAACCAAGGTTTTGATTAGTACCAAAATTCATTTTATTCAAATTTGGTTTAAAACCAAAATTGATTTGATTTGGGTTTGGATTTTGGTTAGAACCAAGATTTGGATTTTGTGTAAAATTTGAACTTGTTTGGTTTAGATTCGGGTTAGAGTTTGGATTATTTGATGTGTTAGCATTAAATTTCATGAGATTAGAATTGGTATTTTGACTAAAGCTTGTTTGGTTAAACACACTTGTATTATTTTTTTGTTGAGGCATGTTAGAATTTGAACTAAATTGGTTGAAACCTAGGTTTGGGTTATTTGTGTTAGGATTGTTAAGGTTAAGTTTGGTATTGGATTGCACTTGTTTTTGGTTTAAATTATTATTAGGATATGGGGTAGATTTAAATGAAATAATTGGGTTAAATATAAATTAGTTTTAAATTAGACTGGAATTTGGAAGAGTTAGTCTAAACAATAATTGATTTGGTATATTTGGGTTTATACTTAGATTATTGAATGTAAAAAAAAATGACATTCAAACTAGGATTTGATGATTGATTGAGAAAGCCATAACATGTATTCATGCTTTGCTTAGGATTGGATATGATGGGTGAGTTTTGAAAACTTTGATTTAGATTGATTGATGACTTTGAAAAAAGATTAGTACTCAGATTAATTTGATCATAACCCTATAAGTTTGGGTACATACCCAAATTTGGTGTAATCAAATTTTGGTTATTTTGACTTGAATTAGATGGGAGACCCATAGTCAAGTTTGGATGATTTTTTTTTATGATGGGCAAACTTTAAGTAGGATTCAAGTTTTGATTGGTGGGTTGCATGATTGATGAGTTTGAAGGCATATTCAAAATTAGATTGTTTGGATGGTTTTATAAATTCATATTTACATTGATGTTAGGATTTCCAAAGAGATTATTTTATTGGTGAGATTGAAAGTTCATATTCTCTTGGTTTCCTTGATTTACACAAATTTTATGAGAAAACCATGACTAGCTTGGGATGACTCTTCACATGAAATACCTTTCCCTTTATATTGAGAGACTTGAAGAAAGAATGAGAGCATTGTTACCCTAAAAAGTGCCTTGTGGATTTTGTTTATTTGGATTGGAAGAAGAAGGATATTTGCTTGAAATGAGGTATTACAAGTTATGTACATAAAAATCAGATGGAAACTTTGCACTAAATCCCAAGACTAGAATTAATACTTCATTTTTATTAGACATGATATATTAATCTAGGGAAGGTGGAGGTTGGGTAGCTTTGGGGTTACCTTCATCTTGTTAAGCCCCTACCTCCTCTTCTTCATTTTTTGTTATTTCATGTATTTATACATGATGATCTTGACTAGGGAATTGAAAGGGTCTGTTGCTAAAAGGATCTTCCCTTACATTAGGAGGATTTAACATGGCCATTTTCTAAGTAATTAGCATGATTGGAAAGAAAAAAGGGAATAAATTGAATAAAAAGGATGATCTAAATTAACAATATGAACCAAATATTTGATTGAAAAACTTAAATTCTTGAACCAATTATTTTAAGTAGGTAATTTTAAAAGAATTATTTTCCAAAATTGAATTTTTAACACATGGTAAACACAAGGAAACACCAAACAATTCTTATATTTTAAACAAACAAGAAATTGTGCATAAAGGGTAAAAACTAGGATGAAGGGTCAAGAATAACTATTGGGCTTTCTATTGTCACTTACTCATCAATTCTCTTAGTTATAGCCTAATATTTTAAGGTACTAACCATGGAGGATCTTAATATTCCCATGGCCCATTGAGTCCAATTTTGAGGGTATGTATAAAGTTACTTCTTGGTGCTAACCACTAATCGATGCACCAAAGTTAAACAAAAAAAGGTTATCCTAGGCTTAAGGTTTAAAAAATATTTATAGTGGGGAAAACCATGGAAAAAATTGATAAAATGGATGCACACTATTGGGTCTTGTCCCAAAGTGCCCAACATAGTCATAGGTGTTTAAGTGTGTTGACAATTGGTGATATCAAATTTCAAGTTAGCTGTTGAAACCTTGAGTATTGGAGTATGAAATCTCAACATGCCATGGTGTGATTGAAACACATAAATGCTTAGGTAATTGAAACAATTTGATCTTGATTTATATACCCCACCAGTAAATAGGTTTTTTCCTACTACATGGTGGTGAAATCCACTATCAATAGAGATCTAAGAAAAGAAAAATAAAAGTAGATACTCATTTCTAATTTTCAAGTTTCATCACCAATGTAACACCAGGGAAAGAGCATATTATAATAATACTTAGGTAACACAAATAATTGTGAAAATGTTTCTAATTTTCCAAGTATCGTTACCAATATAATGCTAAATAAATAACTTACATGAATTACACAACAAAAAATAAAAATAACGAAACAAAATTGATGTAATTACTAAGAATTTTGAAAATAAAAGTGAAAAAATGTTAGTAATAATAAAAATTTTCTTTTAATGATTCTTTTTTCTAATGCACTTTAGCAAGCATTTTGCAAACGAGTTGTTAAAATGTTTTCTTTGGCTAGAAATGAGGCAACTTGCAATAGAACAAGTGAAAAACCACCAAAAAAAAAGTGAAAATAACCTCTCTATTACAAAAATGTTGTTACATAGTTAGATTAGAAAAGTGAAATTGAAATAAAATTAACACAAGAAAAAAACATAAAGCAAAATATAGAAAATAAAATAACTAGTGCTTATAAGACCATTTCACTTCTAAGTGCAATGATTTTGCTACCAATAGTATGAAAAGAGATAATTTTACTACGTAAAAACATGATTTTTATGCATAAAAATATGAGTTCATTATAAAAAATGATGAATTCATTGTAAGAAAGAGCAATTTCACTATTTTTGACAAAAATACTATAAATGATGACAAAATTGTTATTTCTAAACAAAAATGTTGTTAACTTGAAAATAGAATAGAAAACATAGAAAAATGTAATAAAATAGGACAATGTTGTTGTTATGGTCTACAATTTCATTTTTAAAGCTCCAAAATTAGCTATTATGTAGAGGAGCACACACAGATGAACATAAAACAATTGGTAGCAACCTATAACTCATACCATCACTAAAAAAAGAAAGATTAAATGTAAACATAAACAACACAAACCAAAAGAGAAATTATATCTAAGTGTAAAGATGATCAAAAGATAAAAAGGACATGGGAAAAGGTCCCACTGGGTGTGCCAAAAATGTATGAACTAAATTTAGACATGCAAATAAAGTAAACTAGTCCTAATCTACGCTAAAATTCAAAATATGATAAAGCAACAAATAAAGAAAATAACAATCATAAACTTTATGCTTTGAATGCACAAAATTTATCCATTGTGATATACATTCAATTTGTTCTTTGAAATATATGGTGCTCACTCCTCTAATTCAAAGAGAGAATGAGTAGAACTCTTTTACAAAAGGAAGGCTTTGATTCACTTTGATTCACTTGTGTGTAGAGCTTTGATTTCCTGATTATGTGATGTGATTGTGATCCTTTGATGTGATGCTTGAAAATGGATATTTGTAAGTGTATTTATAGATGTTTGGAGAAGGATCCAATGGTGGAGGATCATTTGAACTTTTCAATGATCCAAATGATAAACAGTGGCTAATGAGTCCTCACCTATGAGGATGAAGACCTTTTCAAAATGGTTGAGAAAAGTATGGGGTTGGTTAGCTGACTCAACAAGCCTAAGTCAATTTGATTGAAAACTTAGGGGATGAGTCATAAGAGGTGAATAATTTTATGGATTTGGTTGGGATGAGGGATAAAAATGTGGGAGATGTTTTGATTAGGTGAAAATTCTAGATTTTATTAAAATAAGGATTTAAATGTGCATAATTGACTTATTCAATTATTTAATTTTGGGAAGAAATGTGATTTATTAATTTAAGAAGAATTAATAAAAATATTAGGTGCATTTTAATAGTAAATGAAATGTAGGTGTCTATAAAATTACCTTTATCAACCTTCACTAATTAGCCAGTTTGTAGATCTAGCCAAGATGGCCTAATTGTTCAAGAAGAGTAAGGTTGCAGATGGAGGAAATATTGGGAGTAGAGAGACTATATGGGGTTAATTAACTATCAATAAAAATCTATAGTTTCCACTTGAAGCAAGCATATTCAATGTTCATAAGCATATATGAAGGATTTTGGCAGTTCAATGGATGTAGTCATCACATAAGAATAGGTAGTTAATAATTAATGGAGGTTGGTTATTTGTATCTATTCAATGCTTGTAACTAATAAAATAGAGGGAATTGATTAAATATGGCATTCATAGACCTTTAATGGGTCAAATTTTACTAAAAATAGACTTTTATGATATTAAAGGCACTCATCAAAGACACTTCAATGCATGAAAGTGTATGGAAGACTATTATAACTATCATGTGTAATAAGTTATTATATTTTGACTTATTCAAGGACTTATACACCACTCTCCCTCTTCTTCTCTCTATATACTTCTATTTATTATTTTTTGAATGCAAAAATTGCTATCCTTCAACTAGGTATAACAAAAATCTACTAAAATTGTATCTTGTAACTTGATTCAATAGAGAAAATATTGTTGCATACTTATTCATTAGCATTAGTGTGTGTTATGATTGTTTATTTGAAAAAAAGTATGAGATTCATCTTCCTTTCAAGTCCTCTCCTTCACCTAGTGATATCTTGTCATCCTATGCAAGTCATATGAAGTCTTAATAACTAGAAATTGTGTTGAAGAGTGAATTAATTTGTAGTGTCTCATATAGACCTCCATTCTCTTACCTTAAAATTGTAGAATTTTTATCTAAGATAAAAATTAAATACTCATGTTTAGGAATATGTTAATAATCCTAGTTAATTAACTATCTTCATTGGATTCACAAGTGTGCTTACATATAGGGTAAGAGAGGATAATTGAATAATTAGTGCATCACCATCCCTAGTATAGGTTTTGATTTTAAGTTTTCATTCTATTTATTTTCATACCAATACAAGTAGGTTTTATAAAAAGAGTTCAAAGTTGATATATTAGAGGCTCTAACCCCATAAGCTAGAGGTTTGGTCTAACTATACATAACCCATAACCTTTAGTCCAATCCCATGTTAGTTTAGGTTTGAAGCAAAATTGAATAATCTCCTTAAAAGGAAAAACTTGGGTTGATAACCAGTAATATTTAAGAGAGATAGCCTAATTGAGACCTTCCATATAAAGAATGTTATCATTGGGAAGACTATCTTGAAGATGACTGGTGGCGGGTTTGGGTGCCACTACAAGTTGGTCAATGATGACTCACCCTTTGGAATTTTTTATGTGATGATGTGAAAGTTAAATTTTATTAAGAGAACCATCCACTTTCCAATTCTAAATCTAGGTAGAAAGGATTTAGAGAAAAAGTGATGAAGTGGGTTGGAATGAACTATTACATAAGTTGTTTACTAGAGCATGTAGTGATGAAGCTTTTCAGCTTCAAAATATATAATGAGGAAATCACGTTATAATTTGTTATAATATTTTTCATAATCAATGAAGCCTCAAATAATATAGTAGATAACATACTCTCTTTCAGTATCATCTTATTGGGTAAGCATTGCCCCAAATGATACAAGTTTATCATAAATGTACAAAATCAAAAGAATATCATTAAAAGGTAGACAAAGGGTATGTGGGTGGAGAAATGATTCTTTCATGTTGTCAAATTCCTTTTGACAAGGATTGGTCCATTATAAAGCATTACCTTTTCTAATAAGGTAATTAACAGATTATATGCAATAAGCCATTTCGGGGATAAATCATTGGTTGTCGCAAGCTTGTCGAGGTAAGTACAAATGTCTAGAATGGATTAAGGAGTAGGCATGTTGACTATTTCATTTATTTTAGTAGGATAAACATAAATATAATGAATAGAGACTAAAAATCCTAGTAATTTCCCAAATGTAATGCTAAAAACACATTGATAGGGGTTGAGTCCAACTTTATACTTGATGAGTCAGTCAAAGATGATGGCTAAATTAGAGAGATGGGTTTTAATACTTTTAGATCTAGAAATGAGATCATCCACATAGGTTTCCAAAATATTATGGATAAGGTCATGAAAAATTTGGGTCATATCCCAATGATAGGTAGCTCTAACATTTTTAATGTTGAAGGGAACCTTAACATAACAATAGGTGCCCCATTCCATGGTGACTGTTATCTTGTGTTGGTCTTCTAAGGTGATATGAATTTGAATATAGGTTAAAAAACCATCCATGAGGGAAATATTTTGTATCTAGTAGTGGAATATATTATTTAATATATTGAAGGTAATGGAAAATTATCTTTGGGGCAAGCGAGATTAAGATTGTGAAATTTGATGAAGTTGAAAAAAACCATTGTAAGTTTTCGTTGAATGGGAATAATATTTGACACCCATTAGGAATAGTACATAGGTTTAATAAATTTAAAATCTAATAGTTTGAAAATTTATTTATGTAATAAGGTAGACACTTTAGGGGGAATTTTATGTTGTTTTTATTGGATAGGTTTGGTGTCAGGTATGTGATTATGTTGTGCACAATGTACTAGGATCGATGCCAGGCATTTCTTCATATGACCAAGTGAAATTATCATAATATTTATCAAAGAATAGACTAAATTTATCATTCTTGATTAACATGAGTTCTTGAGAAATAGTTTAGGTTGAGGACATGAGGGTGAGACATATTCTATTCTCATGGTTTCCTTGATAAGCATAACATTTACATATTGAAAATGATATGGTGCATTGGGAAGAGAAGAAATTGGATTGGTTTTGGGATTAATGCTAGAAATGAAGTTTTTAAAATAATCTATATTTTGATTAAAATTCCTAAGTTTTTGATGTTCTCGAGGAAGTTGAGTTTTTGAGGAATGAAACAATTCAAGGATGGATTCATTCATCGCTAGGTAATGTAAGTAGATGTTTTTGGATGGTGGATCTTGATCTTATTATAATGTGCAGTTCCTAATAGTGGGGTGTGGGGGGACAACACCCCATCACTAAGGTCACCATTAGGGTCTAGGGGGTAGTGACCATAATTGGAGCCTCCTGGCGAGGGTTTAGGGGTAGTGCTCCCAAATGATTTTTTTTTGAAAAATGCATTGTTAAATATTGTAATTTCATAGTAAATCTAGACCATTCACTATTAGGTCACAGATCTAATAGTAGAAATTATGTTGATGCATTTTTTACCTAATATATAAACCTCCTTTGATATGAAGGCATTGCAGTAATTGTAGCACATGATGTGTGAGTGAAGAGGAAATTAAAATGGATGTATTACAAGTTTTATCCCTTTATTTGTTGGACTGAATAAGATAACAAATGGTTGTTTTTGTGTGGGCATAACCCATTTTGGGTGAACCGTGTTAAATCTATGTCTATCTTATGTTTTATTTATATCTTTATTTCATTAATATTGATCTACATTATATATTCCTAATAGCTAGTATTAGAGCCAAAGGTTTATTTGGAAGATAAACTCATAGGAAAAGATGGTTCCTAGTTTGAGTGGGAGTAATGGTAGAAAAAGGAAAGTTTAAGGTTGATAAGTTCAATAAGCAAAACTACTACCTTCAATATTTCAAAAGAAAAGACAACATCAAATGTGATAAAGGAATTAGACAGTGTAAATGAAAAATCCTCAACCTCCAACAAGGTATTTTTTATGAAGCATTTACTTAATATGGAGATGTTATAAATGGGTATATCACTGATCATTTAAATTAATTTAAAATGGTCACAAATTAATTAAGCTCTATAGGAGTAAACTTTGATGATTAGGTTAGGGATCTTTTGATTTTGTGCTCATTGTTAGAAAGCTAGAATGGGTTGGTCATGGCTATGAGTAATTCTATCTCTGGTATAAACACTTTAAAGTTTGATGATGTTATTAGTGTTATTACTAATGAGGAAATGTGATGGAAAAGCATAGGTGAGACATTAGGTAATATTTTGACTATGAAGAATAGGGGAAGATAAAAAGATAGAGAAAAGGGCCCAAGGAATCATGGGAAGTCTAAGAAGAGTAGATCTAAATCTAGAGGAACATTGGTGTGATGGATTTGCAAGAAGAAAGGACACCTAAAGAAAGATTGTTGGTTTTGAAAAGGAAAACAAGGAGATGGAAAAAAAGATAAAAATCAGGAAGCAAATATAGTAGTTGATGTGTTATAAGATGATTAAATCCTTTATTTAGATAATATTAATGATTCTTGGGTATTAGATCCAGGGGCTTCATTTCATGTTACACCCCTTAGGAAATATTTTCAAGACTATGTTCATGGTCATTTTGGATAGGTTTATTTGGGTGATGGTGAAACCTATAAAATTGTTGGAAAGGGTAAGATATAAATAAAATTATATAATGGGAAAAAATGGTTGCTGAAAGAGGTGATGCATGTTTTTGAGTTGAGAATAAATATAATTTAAGAAGGGCAACTAGGAAGTGAGGGATGCACAATTATATTTGTAAAAAATTTGTGGAAGGTCACTAAAGGATAATTGGTAATAACAAAATGAGAGAAGGTAGGTGAATTATATTTATCTAATGGTAATGTTGACTCTTTTATTACTTTAGCTTCTACAAAAGTGAATACAAAATTATGGAACCATAGAATTAGGCACATGAGTGAGAAGGGGATGAAATTTCTCCACTCAAATAATTTGTTACTAGATTTGAAGAAGGTGGATTTGGATTTCTATGAGTAATATGTGTATGGAAAACAAAATAGAGTCATATTCATCAAAGTTGGGAAGACAAAGATGGATGAAAATTTAGAGCTTGTGCATATAGATGTATGGGGGCCATATCATGTATCATCCCTTAGTGTCTCTTATTATTATGTTACTTTTATTGATGATGCAACTAGAAAAACTTAGGTTTATTGCATACAAAAAAATATGATGTTTTTGATACTTTTAAGAAATGGAAATCTTTGGTTGAGAATCAAATAAGAAATATGTTGAAGTGTGTCAAATCAAATAATGGAGGTAAATATTATAACAAAGAGTTTGATAATTATTGTTCATCCCATGAGATTCATAGAGAGAATACAATTCCAAGAATACCACAACAAATTGGTGTGTTAGAAAGGATGAACATGACAATCATGGAGCATGCAAGGATCATGAGATTGCATGCAGGGTTGCCCTTACAATTTTGGGTAGATTCTATGGATAGTTATTTATTTAATAAACAAAAGGCCTTAAAATCCTTTGGATGGTGGAATTTCATAAGAATCATAGATAGGTAAAAAGGTAGACTATTCCTTTTTAAAGAATTTTGGTCATGAAGAATTTATCCATATTGATAATTAAAATAGAACCAAGATTGAAGCAAAATCTAAGAAATGTACTTTTATTAGATATATAATTAATTATTTTGGTTAACATTTATGGGATTTTGAAATTTTCAAAATCATTAGGGGCATAGATGTGATATTTAATGATAAGGTCATGTATAGAGATAAGTCATAGGGAAAGAAACAAGAAAAACCAAATATAGAATATGTAGTAATTGATGAAATCACTAGAAATGAAATTCCAAAAGTGCCAAAAAATTAGAATGTGTAACAACTACAATAGTAATAAGTACCTCAAACTCTTGAAACTGTAGTTAGAAGATATGCCAGAGTAAGTAGACTCCCTAAATGATAATCTCCTTCACTTTATTATTTATTATTGACTGATGGTGGTGACACATAAATCTATGAAGAAACAATGCAGGTAGAAACCAAAATGAAGTGGGAGCAAGGCATGAAAGAGAAGATGGAATCCTTGGTACATAACCAAAATTGGGATTTCATTTAGTTTCCTTCAGATAAAAGATTATTACAAAATAAATGGGGTTATAGGTTTAAGGAAGAACATGGAGGCAAAAAGAGGTACAAGGCCATACTTATTGTAAATGGGTTTGCACAAAAGAAAGGTATACATTTTGATGAAATATTTTCTCTAGTTGTTAAAATAACTTTCATAATAACTATTTAAGTTTGGTAATAGTAGAACATTTTTACCTTGAACAATTAGATGTGAAGGCTGTCTTCCTGCATGGTGACTTGGAAGAGGACATATATATAGATCAACCACAAAGATACAAAGTCAAAGGTAAGGAGAAAATGGTGTGTAGGTTAAAAAAGAGTTTGTATGGCCTAAATCAAGCTCCAAGGTAGTGGTATTTGAAATTTGACATGTTTATGGTAGAATAAGGTTATAATATATGTCATTATGACCATTATGTTAATTTTAAGAGATTAGATAATGGAAAATATATTATCTTGTAATTGTATGTAGATGACATGCTTGTTGTAGGGTCTAACATGCATGCTATAAATGAGCTCAAAATAAAACTGGAAAATTCATTTGCAATAAAGGATTTGGGTGATGCAAAGTAAATATTTGGTATGATAATAATAAGAGACAGGAAAAATAGAAAATTGACATTATCTCAATAAGATTGCATCAAGAACATGTTAGTCAGGTTTAATATGAAAGATGAAAAAATAGTGAGTATACCTTTGGGAGGGCACTTACAATTAAATAATAAATGGTGTCTTAAAATGTAGGAAGAAATCAATTACATATCCAAAGTTACCTATACTTAAATAGTTGGAACTTTAATGTATGTTATGGTGTGTATGAGACCAAACATTGTGCATGTAGTGGGAGTTGTTAGCAAGTTTATGAATAATCTAGGAAAGGAGCATTGGGATGCAGTCAAGTGGATTATCAGGTACTTGAGAGGGACCATTGATAGAGAATTGTGTTATGAAGCATTAGATGTTACCTTATAAGGATATGTTGATGCAAACATGGCTAGATATTTTGATGGTAGGAGAAACACTATAGGTTATGTATTCACTTTTGGTGACACAACAATTAGTTGGATTTTAAAATTGTAGAAGATAGTTGCTTTGTCAACTATAGAGGTATAATATGTTGTAGCTACAGAATAAAGAAAGGAGATGATATGGATGCAATGGTTCATGAAAGAGTTGAGGTAGAAGTAGGAATATTTTAGGTTATATAGTGATAGCTAGAGTGTGATTTGTTTAGAAAATAACTCAACATTTCATTTAAGAACTAAACACATACAACTCAAGTATCACTTCATTCATTCAATTTTGGAGGATGGTCAACTGAAGTTGGAAAAGATCCATACAAGTTAGAATCCTATAGATATGATAACAAAAGTAGTCAAAAAATAGAATTTGGAGAGTTGTTCATCTTCAATAGGTCTTCAGATATGACAAGGAAGATGAGCAACATGCTAGGGTCAAAGTTTAAATAAAATTCCAAGGAAGATTTGTTGTGATGGAGTTACAACAATTAGTCTTCAAGTGGGAGATTGTTGGATGGTGGAGCCTAATCTTATTATAATGCCTAGTTTCTAATAGCAGGTATGGGGGGGGTGGAATTCCCCCTACTAAGCTCATAATTTCATAGTAAATCTAAACCATTCACCATTAGGTCATAGATCTAATGGTAGAAATTATGTTGGTGCATTTTTTCCCCTAATATGTAACCCTACTTTGATATGATGGCATTATAATCATGATGACACATAGTGTGTGAGTGAAGAGGATACTACAATGGATGTATTGTAGGTTTTATCCCTTCATTTATAGGACTAAATAAGAGAATAACTATTTATTTCTATGTAGATGTCACCCATTTTGGGTGAATCCCATTAAATCTGTCTCTCTTATGTTGTGTTTTTTTGTATTTTCTTTCTATCTTTATTTAATTAATATTGCTTTGCTTTATATATTCCTAATAGAGATCCATAATATTCCATATATACTTCAATATCAATGATTTTATTACCATGGAGATCATATTCAGAATGTATTTGGCATACATCTATGGCCTTGACATTGAGAGTGATCTCGAGAGTAGGTAGAATTGTGGAGGAGGGTTGATTAGGTTTAATTTGTTGGAAAAGAGGTGTATATTTAGAATAATTGATGGGTAGAGTAACTAGTGTGATAAGAGGTATATAAGGTTCTGGAAGTTCCTAAGGTATGAGAGGTAAGATTTATTCAACCACCTAAGGAGTATCAAGAAGTGGAGAATTAATTGGAGGTACATGACCTTTAGGTTCTAACTCAATATCCATGGAAATGGTATGAACATCATGGTTAAAATAATGTATTTTAGCTAAGGTTTTTTTATAGTGTTTAGAATCCAAGTCTCTTGATTGAGCTTGGGTGATAATATAGTTATCATCATAGGTGGGAGAGATAGTACATGCTTTTTTCTCTAAAGGAACTTATGAAGGTGAGACACCTAGATATCTAAATTTATGTAGTGACATGGTTAAAGGGTCTTGAAATAACTTGTCCACTCCATAATCATTACAAGTGTAATCATATTAGGTATAATATGTTTCATGTGCATTACATAGAGGAGATAAATGGGTGATCTCATCGATAATAGGGATGGTACGATCATGAGGTAACAAGGAAGGAGGAAGCCAGTCTAAAATGTAAGGAGGTAGTTTGGTATTATTTCATGTGTTTTGAAAATCATTTGGATCATCATAATTGAAATCAATAAGAGTGACTTGTAAATCTATATGCATATTGAAAAATTCAAGTAAAGGTTCACTATTAATTTTTAGAATAGTGGAAATATGATACTAAGATTTAAGATTGGGAAACTAAATAATCCATGGTTTATGATCATCCTCATGTTTATACCATTTACCATTATGAATAAACTTGATACATTGGCTTCTGTAAGAGGCGATATCCCTCATGAGATGAGTCTATGGGCATCCTAAGAGTATATTATAACATAATGGTAAGTCAAGAACTGTAAGCTTAGTATGTATAGTTTTGGGTCCAATAATAAGAGGGAGTCAAATATAACCAATAAAATTTTGATTGATCTTGTTTAATTGATGACATGTTAAATGAGTTTTCTTGATTTGATATTTGTTATATTCGAGTTATTGAATGAGCCAAAGAGATGTCACATTAATGTCCACCCTTCATCTACTAATACTTTATGAATTAAGGTGGTATTAATGGCTATTTTGATAAACAGAGGTGTGTCATTGGCTTGATAGAGAATTTCATCATTGATCATTTCTTCTTCAAGGAACTCTATGGAAGGTTTTGAAGAAGGAAAAATAGTTTGAATGGTATGATATTTTTTTTGGTTAAGGCACATGAAAAGGTTGTTCCTATTCTAAGGAAGATGATTCTTTGATTTCTTGGAGTTGTTTCATGATGAATTTATGATGATAGGGAAAAGTGAAACTAATTCCATGAGAATAATTATGTAAGGCATAGATTGAGTTCCTCTAAAAATTTCCAATGAGTTTTGGAAGAGGAAGAATTAACACAAGTCTTGGAAGGTAAAGTATGTTTAAGAGGAAGATAAGTGGTTGGAGGTTCAAATTGAGGAAGTGGTTCCTCATTGATGTCTAAAGGTAAGTTAGTGGTAGTAGTATCTTTGAGAAGTTTTTCCAGCAATGGTTTCTTTGGTTTGGTAATGGGATATTTATGGGCTGATTTGCATTGATAGTTAACCTTAGACACATTAGTGTATTGGGAATTGGTATAGTATTGATCATAATAAGCATTAATTGCAAAAATATCCTTGGTTTATTATTGAGGGTTGGGTGTAGAAAAAGTTTTTGGATTGTTAGAGGAATAAAATTTGGAAGCTTGTTTCTTTTGAGAATATGAACATAATCATGATGACAGATTTTAATCATGGCATCATGATTGAATGAATCCCCTAGCATAAAAGAAATGAATTTTTTTGTAAGCCCCCAAAATGTTTCATGGGAATGACCTATATCAACATGAAAACAAAAAAATTGATTAAGATTATATATTTTATGGGGATTATAAGGATAAGTGAATGGTTTAGAAGGTGCTAAAATTTGTTTCATTTGTTGTATGGTTAATGGGATATAAGAAGATTGGGTATTTTTTGCTTTGGCTACTTCTAGTTTGGGTTGAGGAGGATTTCAAAATATTGCATTGGTTTAATGTTGGAAAGATCCATTGATGTTTTAGTGTTAGTTTCTAATTGTTTCTTTAGGAGGTCTTGATAATTTTCTTGTTAAAGATCATCATTTAAAGTTTGGGGAGAGAAAGTTTGAATGTTGTATTGGAGTGAAGGTGTTAAGGATTTTATGAAAATTTTGAACAAGTTATCATCAATCATGTTCTGATCATATTTGTGATCTAAATATTTCCATTTTTTGATAAAATTATGATCTAATTCCATAGAAAATTGCTTAACATTGATGAAATAACTAAGACAATTTTAGGGAAGATCATTGTGTTATAATTCTTTAACTACAAGATCGACTAAATCCTCAAGATGTCATATAAAATGTTGGGGAAGTTGGTTATAACATTCTAATACATCACCAATGAAGGTTTTAACTAAAATTTTAGTTGTGGTGAAGAGATTAGTTTGGATTTACTCTTTATAAATATTATTGAATGCTTTATGAAAAGATTTAGGGTAATAGTCCCATCATATTTAATAGTTGGAGATATATTACTAATATCAATAGAGATAATAAAAAGGGCTAAATATTTGTTTTGAATGTGTCAAAGCATATTATTATCCATGATAGGTTGGGGAATAACATTTCTTGTGGCATCTTTAATAGTTGGAGGGATAAAATTTTGATTATTTTGGGGGAAAAATGGGAGTATGATTAGCCACATTTATCAAATGAAGTTTTAGTTGCATCATTTGAGAGGTGTTAAATTTTTTCATGATGTTCATTTTTTTCACTATTTGTAAAATAATTTGAATTGTATCAATTGGTTGGTTGGTTTTGGTAGGAGGATTCCCCAAATTAGTATTAGGGGGAGGGTTTCTAGGTGGACAATTTCCTTTAGGGTTATTTGTTAGGATTGTATCAATTGCCCCAATAGTATGGTATGATGTTTGAAGGTGAGAATTATATTAATAAGTATGAAAAGGATTGGATCCAATAATTTCATATGTTGGACTCATTTGAACCATGTTGCAATCAAAATATGTGGGAGGAGATGTGTTTCAAGAGTGAGGATTCTCTTGGTTAGTGAAGGTAGGAAGAAAATAACATACCATATAGTGTCTAAATGGATCCAGGTTGTCCAAAAATATTATGATAGGGATTTTCATGATTATTGAAGAAATAATATGAGATCAAAAAGTAAAGAATAAAAATAGGGATAAGGTTAGGTACACACATAACAATATCGATCAATAGGTATAGAGTCGACAGGGTTGATAGAGTTTGTTATAAAGGTCCATAAAACATTATGTAAATGATATTTGAACTATTTGATTATGTTCTATAAAGGATAAAACTAAAATAATATAGAAGGATACATAGTCATATGAGTCTACTGTGTATTAAAAGTGAATAAATAAAAAACAAAAGACAAAAAGACAATTAGACATATCATATATGTACTAGAAGATAGGAAACAAAACATGATAATAAGATACATAGTCAGACAGGTTGATTGTGTATTCTAGAGTAAAAAAATGAATAGGTTGATAAAGATACATAGTCAAATAGGGTGACTATGTTTTGAAGGAAAATAAGATTAATAGCTTGTAAGAGACTGTGTCGATAGGGACAAAAATGTTTGAAAATAGATAATTTTTTTGCAAGATAATAATGAAGAAAATGAAATGAAGCATATAAACAATTGGATCCATGTGATTGATCCAATTATAAAACATAGCACAATCCTTACACTAATGTTGGTTAATGCAAGTTTTGTAATGAAAAATATAATGATCATAGAGCAAGTAGCAACTTTAATGTAAATTATAAATAGTTGGTAATTCTTAAATGTTTTTAAGTTATAATAATATTTGAAATTAATGTGATGGGGGTTTTGATATAATAAGAAACTATAAAGTAATCTATGGATAGTTTCAAGTAGTTTAGGCTGAAAGGGAACTGTATTGGTGATGGTAATGGCTTGGTATTGGGGCCTACCTTGTTACTTCATAATCTTACAATGATAAGGGTGCCAGATGATTTTATAATATATACCATCAACCACCTATTTATATTTGGCCAAAAAACCAAGTTGGGTTTCCCTTTAGTGATAAAATCCAAGTAGGTAGATTTTGGGAATAAAAATGTTTAATGCTTTTTAGTATAAAGTGATGTGGAAGTGTGTGCAAAAGAGAAAAATAGTGTGACTAAATTAGTAAATTGAAAAATTACCTAATTAATCTATGTTTGTTACTCTAATCATACAATCAAATGAAATAAAAAAATGAACTAATTACTAGAAAAATAAGTTAATTCCTTTGATTATGAAGAGTACAAAGTCAGTTCAAGTGACACTATATACAAATAATTTAGAACAGAGTCGACAGGGTCTCTACTATTCTACATAAGCAAGATATAGAAAAACACTATCTAATAAGTCAATTACGTATTCTAGATAGAAGATAGGCTATAAACTATTTTGAATTATTTTATGCAATTTTTTATAGGGTTATAGTTTTATAAACTATAAAATTATGAAAAATAGTATTGTAAATGAAAAACTAAAATAACAGAGATGGTAAGAATGAACATTGGTCATTTTAAAAATGCTTAATTTTAAAAATTTTGTGTTGTGTTTCTCAAGTTTTGATTTAAATATTATGTGAACATATTTGACTAAATCGATGAAGTTTTCAAAACTTGTGTGATGAAAACAAATTTATGAATAGAGTTGATTGGCTTGATTATGTCTGTAAACTTATATGCTAAAAAATAAGAACTATAGACAAAATTGACTGGATCAACTATGTATGAAATTTTATAATTGAATAAGAAAACTATGTTGAGTTAATTTATCCCATGAATTTTATTTGGAGAAGACATGTACATACAAACTAGAGTCATTTTGGGGTGACTGTGTGTTAAATCTATGCATAGACTGTTATAACTATATTAATAGATTCAATATAGTTGTGTAAAAATGAAAATTTATAATGTGATGATAAAATTAATGTGTGAAATAAAACTTTCAAGGATTTGATTCAAATTAGGTTGACCATAATGTATACAAAGAAAAATGCAGCTAACCTATTAATCAATCCTAGCTCAGATAAGATAAATCCTACTTACACTTATATTTATTGATACATTAGATATTTTGGGTCATGACCAAGAAGGATCTACTATACCTAAGCAAAGTATCTCTTACCATAATCACATCACTAGAAAGGGTTTCAAAGCCTCTAGTCAATTAACACTATGGAATAACCCTAAATAGGTCCTAGATTTTCATATTCACTAAGTAAATGTAAAGTAAAATAAAATCTAATCTAGTTCTCACCAAATCTTGTAACATAAAGTGGGCTTAATAAACATAAAAAGTAAACATGAATAGAATAATTATAATTAAGCTATGTATAGATATAACCTTAATGCATGAAGATAGAAATATATTCAAAAGCCATTACTTATGCTACTTCTATCTACTAAAATAGAAGAGTAAAGTTAGAGATACTTGCCTTGAAGATGAACCCATCGAGACTCAATTTATTCCTTGGCCAAAGGTGCTTCACAAGAGGTTGTTGTGGATTGTAAGGATCACTAAGAAAGTCCTCAACATCCAAGACTTTTCTAGAAGACAAGATTATTCTCCAAGTATAAACCCTAATCAATAACTCTTTAAGTAGAATAGTTTTAGAGAAGATTATATAGACACCTAAATTTCATTTAGTGTCAAAATGCACCTTAGTTTATTTAATCATTCTTCTTAAGTTTATTAATCATCCTTCTTAATTTAATAATTAACATTTCTTCCTAAAATCAATTACTTAATTAATTCAAATAATTTTGAAAAATTCAATTTTACACCTTTTATTCTTTATTTTAATTATTTAATTTTTTAATTTAACAATTCAAACTTCTCCCACCTTTCTCTCCCTCATCCCAACCAAATCTATGAAAACCTCCACTTCTTATGATTCCTCCACTGAGTTGTCACTCTATTTTGACTAAGTTTACTAACCAAACCCTCTTTTTTCTTGACCTAATTGAAATAGTTCCTATCTTCATGGATGAGTACCCATCCTCAATCATTGATCATTTGGAACCTTAAAAAAATCCAATTGATCCTCCACCATCAGATTGTGATCTAGTCTTCTATAAATAGGCTTGAGAATCCTCATTTTTAAGAGACACAAATCTTGAAAAATCACAATTAGAATCTAGCAAATCATAATCAAATCTTGCATCTAAAGTGAATCAAAGTCAATCTTTTGCATCCAAATGTTGACCATTTCACCTTTGCATTAGAGGAGTGAGCACCACATTTTGATAGATCAAATCGGATCTAAATTGTAATGGAGGATTATTATGTTTAAACTATGAAGGTTTTTTATTGTTATTTCTTGCATTTGTTGCTCTAACATTGGTAGAATTTAGCTTAGAATAGACTTCTTCTTTGTCTTTGCACTTTTTAATTCATAGATTTTTGGCATGCTCGGTGAGACCTACCCACATCTTTTAATATTTTTATTTTATTTTCATTTATCTTTTGCATTTAATCTTGTTTATTTTTGAGCTGGTATAGACTATAGGTTGTCTCAAATTTTATATTTGATTATATGTTTTCTTATGTAATAGTGATTTTGGAGCACATTTCAATAGTTTTGTTGGACTTAATAATGTTTTTGTCACTTTTCCACATTTTTGTGCTTTTTATATCTTTTCCAAGTGAAAAGTGATTTTGTGTCAAAATAATGATTTCATCAGACAACAATGATATCATCTTACCTTGCAGTAATTTTGTCTTTTTGTTTAGTGATTCTGCTTTTTTATGCAATGGCTTCATGTCCTTCTATAGTGATTTTGTTTTCTTCTGTAATGATTTTGTCTTTCTTTGAAGAAATTTTGTTTAATAGTGATTTTGTCGTTTTGCATAATTATTTCATTGAGAATAACAATGATATTATTTCCATAAGTTTTTTCTATTGTTATCTTTTTCTTGCATGATCATTTTACAATTTTGCTTTTCTAACTTGACTATGTAACAATGATTTTATCACAAAGTCTTGTTTTTAATGTGTTTTTCATGGTTTTTCATTCTTTTTTGTATGTTATCTTATTTTTATCTTGAGCAAAAATAAACTAACACCTTGTTTGTAGAATACTAGCCAGAGACAATTGCAAAAAAGCAAAGAATTAAGCTAATTTTCTTCATTTTTTGTCACCAACATCTTTCATTTTTAGTCTTGCACATTCTTCATAAAAAAATCACACTTTATTTTCTACAGATTAAATCTATTTGTTATTTTTTTGTTCTTGTTTGGTTGTAAAGGTTATGTATGCTCTTTCCTTGGCATCACATTGGAGATGATACCTAAAAATCAAAAACATTCTTGTGACTTATTTATTACCCTAGTTGATCTTGTGTATGCTCTTTCTTTGGAATCATGTTGGTGATGATGCTTGGAAATCAAAAACAAGTATTGACTCTTTATTTTTCTTTTATTAGGGGCTCTATTGACTATGGATTTCACCATGATGCAATAGGCCAAACCCCATTTTATAGTAGGGTATATAAATAAAGACTCAACTATTTCAATTGCCTAAGTGGTTGTATGTTTTAAACACATTGTGATGTGAGGAGATTTTATGCTCCAATACCCAAGGTTTCAATAATTGATTTAAGATCTAATATTAATGATTTTCAACACACTGAGACCCCTAAATCTATGTTGGGCACTTTGAGATAAGACTTAAGAGTGTGTATCTATATATCAATCTCTTCCATGATTTTATTCCCCTTAGATAATCTTGTGTATACCTTAATCCTAGTATTTCCTCTTTTTGGTTCAACTTTGGTGCATCAGTTAGTGGTTAGTGCCAAGAAGTTACTTTTCACACACCCTCAAAACTAGACTCAGTAGGCCATGGGCATGGTAGGATCCTCCATGTTTATCACCTTGAAACATTAGGCCACATTTGAGAACATGAATGAGTAAGTGATAACAAAAGCCCAAAAGTTGTTCAACACCTTTCTACCTAGTTTTCATCTTTTTTTGTGCAATTGCTTATTTTTTAATAATATAAATTGTTTTTTATTTCCTTGTGATTTACCATGTGTTGAAAATCCTTATTTTGAAAACTAATTCCTTTCAAAAATTCACATCCTTAAAGGTAATTGGTATAAAATTTAAAGCTTTTTAGTCTAATCATTGGTTTATTGTAATTTTAGATTATCCTTCTTTCTTCAAAATATTTTTTATCTTTCTCTCCAAAACCATGCCTATTACACATCAAATGGCCATGTTAAATCCTCATGCAAGTGAAGAGACTTTTGGGAATGACCCCTTTTAGTTTCTTGATCAAGAGCGTCATGTAGAGATACATGAAATCACCAAACATGAAAATGTGGAGGGAGATCCCTATCAAGATAAAGGTATCCCCAAAGCTACCCAACCTCCACCATCTCTAGATGAATATATTATGTCTAATAAAAATGAAGTGCTACTTTGGGTCTTGGGTATTGGTGCCAAATTCCCTCCTAATTTTGATGTGCATAACTTGCAATATCTCATTACAAGTAAAGAGCCTTCTCTTATCAATGTTAAGCAACAAAATACCCAAAGATATTTAGAGAGTAGTGGTAATACCTTCATTCCTTCTTCATGAACTAATCCCAAAGTCTCTCAAGATAAAGGGAAAGCCATCTCACGTGAAGAGTCATCCCAAGCTACCCATGGTTTTTTTGTTGAAATCCATGCAAAAACAAAGAAATCAAGAGATGATAAATTTTCAATTTCATCAATCGAATAACCATTTGGTAATCCTAACATGAGTGTAAATACAAATTTACAACATCATCCTACAAATCTAAGTTTGAATTTCATTTTAAACTCCTAAATTTTGTAATCAGCTAATCAAAACTTGAACCCTATTTCAAGTTTTCCTATCATAAATCAAAATCATCCCAAATTGAGTATGAGTTTCACATCCAATTCAAATCCAACAAAACAAAATTTGACCATACCCACTTTGGGTATGCCCCAAAAATTTCAAGGCTATGGTCAAACTAATCAAAGTTTAAATGCTTATTCATACTCTTAAATCAATCCAAATCATAGTTTTTAAAACTCGTCCATATATCTAATCTTAATCAAAACTTGAATGCATATTCAAGTTTGCCTAATTAAGTAAAAAATCCTAGTTTGAATGTTACTTCAAGCACATTCAATAACCTAGATGTATATTCAAATGCACCAAATAAATTTTTGTTAGGATCATCTCCTATGAATTCTAATCCAAATCAAAATCAATCAAGCACTAATCCAACCATTCAGTTTCAAAATCCCAACACTAATAAAATGCAATAAAATACTAATACTAATTTTGACCCAAATCTAAGTCCCAACTAGTTTAGCTCAAATCTTAATCTTGGCTCAACCCAAAATCAAAATCCAACTCAAACCAATTTCAACTTCAACCCAAATCCAAGTCAAACAAATTATGGCACTAATCAAAATCTTTGATATAACACAAATACCTTTTCCCAACCCCAAAACCTTGGTTATAACAATCCCAATCGTAACAAATTTTCAAAATCCCCCAAAAAACTAATCAATCACCTATATCCTCTAGTCAAATAGATTAGATATCCCCCTTTCTAATGCAAGAATTTGAAAACATTAGGGATCAGGTCCAAGGTTTACAAGATGGGTCATACAATCAATAAAAGCAATACAAGTATGAGGAAATTTGTTCATATACTTATGATGTAAGTAAGATGACTATACCATTCCTTAAATATTTTGAAGTTACTAAGTTTGACAAATATAAAGGAAAAGGAGATCCTAGGGAACACCTAACAATATTTTATCATGCATGTATTGAAGTTTCCTATCACAATGAGTTTATGTTATGTCTCTTCTGGTGGAGCCTTGGAGGTCAAGCTCTTGAATGGTTTTCTAAACTCCCAAAGAGGTTTATCTTCACTTTTGAGGATTTATCTAAAAAGTTTGTTAATCATTTTTCATACAACATTGAGAAAGGCTTGACCACTCTAGATTTGCACAACACTAAACAGTGATAGGGTGAAACCTTTTCTTCATTTCTTCGAAGATGGATAGCAATGGAAAGCTACTTTTCATGGTCATTCCCAAAAACTGAATTGGTGGATATTTTCTTGAATAACTTAAATTCAGATTTAAGTCATCATTTACTCCTTTGTCCATGATCTTTTAATGATTTAATTGAAAAGGAAATTCAAGTAGAGATAACTTTAATTAACAAAGGAATCGTTAAAATCTTGAAACCAAACAACAACATTTCTTCTAAACTAGTACATAAACCAGTAGATAAACCTACGTTCTTTGCTAAAAATAGGAATCTTATGGGGGATGGTGTAATTAATGTGAATAAAATTCAAAACCCATAAAATCAAATGCCTAAAAATTTAATCCATAACATAACAATTATAGGAGGGTAACCAAGACAAGGACAACCAAAGCAAAAGTTTACTCAACTGGGGGACACTTACGAAAATATTTTATAAAAGTTAGCCAGTGCAAACATGATAGTGTGGCCCAACACAAAACTTTTGAAGATAATGTTTAAAAACCTGATTGGTATAAGGAGGATGAGTACTATGATTACCATCAGATACAAGGACATTCTACAAATAGATGCATAAATCTCAAATATTATGTCTAGGATCTTATTGATAAAGATGACATAGCAATAGAAAATAACTCAGCCAAACAATCTAATAATTAGAAACTTGGGATATATTAGGATCCATTCCATAACCATGAGCAAGGTAAAGGTAAGAAAAAGCAAGAGCAACCAAAGTCAAGTAATGTCAACCAAGCCAATCATCCATTTGATTCTATCATTAATAACATTGATATGGTACACAAGCATGATAATAATATAATCCCATCCAAATATGAATGTGTGGTTACTACAAGACACACAAAGCTTACCCTACCAAGTGCACCACCACGTAATGTCAAATGAAAATATGACATCCTAGATAACCTTGGGTGGATGTCAACAAACATATCCATTTTAGATCTTCTCAAAACTTCCATTGTATATAAAGAAATTTTGTATAAAGTCCTTCAAGAATCTAATGTACCTAAAAACAACAATCCTAAAAACTTTCAAGCTCTAATTGGTTCTTTTGAAATAAATAATAAAGTGACATTTGACCATTATGATGTTTCTCCCTTAGGTTCAGAGCATAATCTACCTTTGTATATATAGGTTATTATTTCTAGGCACAAGGTAAAAATGGGTTTTATAGATAATGGTTCAACCCTTAATCTATGTACACTAAGACTCAAAACATCTTGGATATATGATAAAATCATTAGATGAAAATATCATAATAATCAAATCATATGATAATAATGAGATGCAATCCATTGGCATAATTCATCTTCCTTTAATGGTAGGCACAATTATTAAGGAGACACTTATTCGTGTCCTTGATCTTGATTTACCATATAATATACTCTTTGGACATCTATGGATCCATGCCATGAATGCCATCCCATCAAACCTTCACTAGTTTTTTAAGTTTTCCCATGGAAGAATGGAAGTAACCATTCAAGGGGATCCTCATCCCTTCCAATACTACAAATTATTGGAAGGTAAATATCAAAAATCTAATTATCTCTCTGTCACAGATAATAATTTCACCCTTATTGAGGATTACCCTTCACTAAATAATTTCATCATTCCTAATAATTTATTTCAAACACCTCCCCTTGATGTTTGGATTAACACTCCAACTCCATCCATATCTATTGAAAAAACATTAACTAATGAGCCATTTCTTGAGCAAGATTCCAACAACCCATTCATGGAACAAATCTCAAAAACTCCTATTAAATAATAATGTACTTAGTTATCCCATAAACCTTCATCCTCCACTTCTTCCCATTTAAAAATAATTGATCAAGGTGTGAATGAGTATATTATTCGATATTTTTATACCAGTATAATCCATGCAAATCCTAATGAGTATGGCAAGCCAAATCATCTAAAGGATCAAATAATGATAAAAAAGATTGGGAAAACAAAATTTTTAAAGGGAGGTTTGATTTATGATGAACATATTGATGATTCAAATTCATCTTGGCTTTATTCAAATGAATTAGCCACTTTATTTCCACTAACCAATATCTTGTTGCAAAATCTGTAATGTGTAAAATAGTAGACTACAAAGGCAAGGGTCTTGGTATCTATGAACAAGGTAACATGGAACCCATAAACATCATAGCCAATGAAGGGAATAAATATATAAGATTTAATCCACTTGATGTACATCTAACAATTTCTCAAAGTGATTCTTCTAGTGAGTCTGGATATGACTCATCAGATAACGAGATAGGCTCCATTAGTAGTCGCTTTGAAGATCTAGCATTTACCAATCTTTTCCATGAACATGCCATTTCAATTCTTGACATCACATATCCTTATTTAATATATTGGTACCAAACATCCACACCTCAACTTTAATAATTCAAAAATGATGAAGCATTAATTAAGTTCTTAAGAATTAGAGATCAAATTCCTATAAGTGACCATAAGAAAGGTTTCTTAATACAACTATCAGATTCAACATATTTTGGAGAATAGAGGTTGCATCAATTTATTAATTCTACATAAAAATCAAAACAAGAAGAGGTAGAAGAAGATTTCAATGTTCCCATACCACCTCAAGCCTACAAAGATAAATCCAGTATGCTTATTGAGGAAACCATTCTTGTAAACATTGGTAGCGAGGATGACCCAAAAATTATAAAACTAGCTATCTCACTCAGTTCAAAGGAAAGGGAGATATTTACACTATTTCTTCATGAATTTTATGATGTATTTGCATGGTCTTATATGGATATGCTAGGACTATCTCTCAAATTGGTATTTCACCATCTTGTGGTACACCTAGATGTGAATCCAGTCAAGCAAAAACTTAGAAAAATGCATCCCACAATAGCACTACTTATCAAAGAGGAGTTAAAGAAATAATTGGTGATAGGATTTATACACCCTAATGATTATTTAGATTAAATATCAAACATTGTGATAGTATCTAAGAAGCCAATAGGGATCAGAGTATGCATGAAATTCTATGATATCAATAAATCATGTCTAAAAGATGATTTCCCATTACCCAATATAGATATGATAATTGACTCTACTGCAGGCCATGAAATGTTATCCTTGATAGATGGGTTTTATGGCTATAATTAGGTTAAAATTAATAAATAATACCAACATAAAAAAATGTTTACAACTCCATGGGGAAAATTCTGCTACCAAGTAATGCCTTTTGGGTTGAAAAATGTAGGAGCTACATATCAGAGGGAAAAGATAGTTATCTTTCATATAATGATAAGTGATATTATAGAGGAATATATGGATGAAATTTTGGCCAGATCTAAATCTAGAGTAGATCATTTGTAGGTGATTCATCATAATTTTGAAAGAATGTGAGAGTATAACATGTGGTTAAATCCAAAAAAGTGTGTATTTGGTGTTACATAAAGAAAGTTGTTAAGATTCATTATTTCACAATGTGGTATTGAAGTTGACTCTTCTAAGGTTTTAGCTATCATGGACATTCCACCACCCATGAATATCAAATATAGAAGGAGCTTATAAGTAAAGATACAAGCCATCAAAATATTTATCTCCCAGCTTGCAGATATTTGTCATCCATTTACATTCTTTTTGAAAAAAGACATCACTTTCACTTGGATAAAATATTGTGAAAAGGTGTTTAGTACTATAAAGTAATATGTTTCCAATCCACCAAATTTGATGCCACCAATAGATAATAAGCCATTTTTTCTATATATCTATGCTACACAACATGCTCTTGGAGTGCTACTAGCACAACTTGATGACAATGGAAAAGAGAGAGTAGTTTATTATTTGATTAGAACCTTAATATCTTCTGAATTAAATTACTCTCAGATGGAAAAATCCTATCTTGCAGTAGTTTTTGATTCTCAAAATTTATGACATTACATTCTTAACAATCAAATAAAAATCATTGCTAAAATTGATCCCCTTAAGTATCTTTTATCTAAAATAGCTCTAATAGGCATGATGGCTAAGTGGGTCATGTTACTTAGTGAGCTTGATCTAGAGTATGTTAATTAGAAATGTATCAAGTATTAGGTTCTTTATATGTTATAGAAGAAGCACCACTTCATGGGAAGGCACCAATTATTGAATAATTCCCTGATGATGCAATTATGTCAGTTGATGAATCCTTTATTTGGCAAATTTTTTTTTATGGATCTTTTACAAATCATGGTTTTAAGGTTGGTATCTTGTTAATAACACCTAATGAAAGTTATATACCTAAGTAATTTCATATTTAATTCCCATGTACAAAAAAAATATTAGAGTATGAAGGTTTAATAGTAGGTCTCAAGACAACAATTTAGGGGGATATTCAACATGTCCTTGTTTTTGGAGATTCCAAGCTCATTATCAATCAAGTAACTAATACATTCCAAGCATATGATGATAAGTTCATACCTTATAAGAAAATGGTGGATAACTTGATTAAATATTTTGAATACATCCAATTTGAACAAGTGCCTTAAATCAATAATAGGGCAACAGATACTATGGCAATGATAGTCTCCTTGATTTATTTAAACACCAAGCATAAGAAGTTTTTGGTTGAGTACTTAATAGTTCCTTCTTATGATACACTAGAGTAAAAAATGGTGTATGAAATTGTTATTCCCTCCTCATCATGGTACTCCAATATATATAAATACCTTTTCATCAATACACTACCATATAATTTATCCTCAAACTAACATAAGTCCATCCAATGAACATCCCATTACACAATCCTGGGTAATACTTTGTATCATTGTGGCTATGATGGAACCCTTATTCATTGTTTAAATTTTGATGAATTTTCTTTAGCTATTTAATAATTTTATGAGGGAATTTGTGGGTCACATTCAAGTGGGATTGTTCTAGCTAAAAAAATTCTTTGAGTTTGTTACTATCCACCAACCATAAAATCTAACTCATATGCATATGTCAAAAAATGTATACCTTGTCCAAAGCATAGAGATCTTATCCATAGTCCTTCACAAGCCTTATAACCTATAAAAACACATTGGCCATTCTCCACATGGGGGTTAGACCTCATAGGGAAGATTAACCCTAGTTTTTATGATGGGCATAATCATATTATCACCACCACTAAGTATTTTACTAAATGGGTGGAAGTAATGCCATTAACTTATTTCACTGACAAAAGAATTTCTAAGTTTATCCTTAACCACATTATTTTCCACTTTGGTATTCAATCTACTATCATTTCTGACAATGGAAAATCCTTCAAGAATAAAATTGTAAAACCCTTTTGTCATACATACCATATAAAGCATAGATGGTCCACTCTATATTACCTGTAAGGAAATGACTAGACTGAGAAAATAAATAAGAATATTTTGCATATTCTTAAGAGAGTTGTCAATGAATTTGGTCATCACTAGCATACCCAACTATATTCCACCCTTTGGGCATATTGTATAAGTATCTACATACCCACGGGGGCAACCCCTTATTCCCTTGTTTATGGTAGTGAATACATTTTTCCTATTGAGGTTGAGATTCTATTACTAAGAATATGTTTATAGTAAATCATAGATGAGGAATCATATCAAGAGTCACACTTAAATGAGATAAATCTCTTAGATGAAAAATGACCCAATGCTTTAAATCACCTACAAGTTTATCACAATCACCTTCATCGTAGCTACAAAAAATAGATTAAAGCTAGGCAGATTGAAATCAAAGATCTTGATCTAAAGGAAAATCAATGAAGCACTAATGTTGATAGAGAAAAGAAAGGAAAATTTGAATCTAATTGGTTAGGTCCATACATCGTCATAGCCAAATATGGATCTAGAGCTTATAAATTGGCCATGGAAGATGGAGAGGAGCTTGATGAGCCTATGAACATCATGCACCTTAAGAGATTTTATGCTTAAACATATGGATCTATGTGCTATTATCGATCTATCTAAAAGTCAATATATATATATATATATATAATAAAAAAGGTTTATACATAGAACGTGCAAAAGTGAAAACCATGTCCATGGCACTTTGGATAAGTACCATGATGAAAATTAGTTTTAGCATCATGTGTAAAATCCATTATTTGTAAACTACTCCTTTTGATTGGGGGCATGCTATTTGCACTAGTTTTGCTACATAAATCCATTTGTGTCATTTTGTTTCCCTTATAATCATTATTCAAATTCCAAGTTGTAATTACATTTGTAAAACTAGTACCCTTTCTTATAGTTTGGGAGAGGGGCTTCCTTAGTATTTCCATTCAAGATATCAAAACAAAAAACATTCAAAATATTTTAGAAAAATCCCAAAAACAATTTCAAAAATTTAAAAGGCACAAAAACATTAAAAAAATAAAGAAAATAACTACAAAAACATTCATAAAACATAAAAACCAAAACAAACCAAGACCAAACAAAGCAACCAAATTCATGCATTTCATAGTTTAACCATAATAACAAATACCCTTTTCTTCTATTTGTTTGTTCATTAGGTGGGTCATTCATGCATCAATTTTCATCATACACTTCATCAACCATCAACTTTTTCATCACTTCCCATATTTGGGAGAACTACATATGGTCTGATATCCACACATGGACATTGTCTAAGTGGATTATGTAGGTAGTGCTTAGAGACATGGGGTCTCTAGGGTCAGCTCAGCCACTGCCTTCATCCATCATCCATCCCCCATATCCTTTACCCTTAAGCCTTTTTCTTTGGCTTCTCTCTCATCTATCCAGTGTTCATGCTTGTTTTTTAATGTGATTATTATGCCATTCCCTACTTATTTTCTTTGCCTTATCCATTTATTTGGTTAAATTTAGCCTTTATTTCTTTACATTGGCCATTTTTTGGTTTCTTTTTATCTTTTATGAATTGTATGGTCTAGCTTTGTATATCTTATCACTCTTGGTTTTGTAAAACTTTCTTTCTTTAGAATGAATTCATTTACATTTGAATTAATTAGTAGTAGTCATTCATTTATTGTTATTAGTTTATGTTTATGCCTTTCATTGTTCATGTATATCTTGTTTTTTTTTTCTAAATTAAATTTTGTTATTTTATTTTGTTGTTTATTTTTGAAAAGATTATTTTGTGTAAAAAGCATACATAGTGTGGTTATGACCATATCATGACATACTTTGTTCAAACACACAAATTATTCTTCTTTTGTTTTTACATGCTTCAAAACATCAAAATTCATCATGATTATTCCATATCATCAGTGATACTATGTTTTAAAGCTACATTAAAAATCAAGTTTCTTAAAATACTCCAAACTTTTTAGAATACCAATGCAATTAATAGAAATCCATGTTATGCCACAAAGTTTCATCCATAACCATACATTTCATTTCATTTCATAATAATCATGTATCCATACATAAGCACAATAAATGGTGAATAAAAAATACAATTGCATACATGATAAATACAACTAATATGCAAGAAAGTATGAATAGTGATATCCATGTAACCTAATCCAAACAATAAGTCAATGTCCAAATTCCATAAATGCCAAAGTCATCATGTATATATATCAAAATGTGTCTATAAAATAGATACATCATATCTATACATCAATTTAGTCCATCACATAAACCTAGGTCAAAGCAAAGTTTCATCCTATCCCTCAAAAGGGGTGTCTAATCTCTGAAAAGGCTCTAACTATCATGGGATACCTCATGATAGTCACATCCCTCATGATACCTATCCCACAGATCTATTATACTCTATTGGTCACATTGATCTAGTTGACACTAATAATCTAATAGAATAATCTCTAAAAGATGGCTCACATTGATTTAATGGTACAACATCCTCATATAGACTCATTTATTAGGTAGTCTACTCCATATCCCTCATCACTCTATCCAAAATGGATAACTAACTTGTCTCAGGTAGATGTGTCCTCACCTCTATAAGCTTTATGGATGTTGTATCTCTCTCCTATCTATATCTATGAATAAGGGATGTATAATCTGGGGTCTGTGTCTCTACATCATAAGTACTCATACTTGTCCTCATAGCAACACCATTCAACCCTCCAAAATCTCTTATAATCTATGAATCTCTATAGCCTTCTCATCTCTAGTAGAAGTTATACCCTATAACCTAGCCACCTCATGATGTAAGCCATTACTCTCTCTATCCCTCACTTGAATCTCCTCACATAACCTCTTAATTAGGGTATGATCCTCTGACATCTATGAGGAACTTATAGTTTCTATTCTATCTATCTGTGTAATATGAGGAGGTCATGCTAATGTATCATGACCTATGCCCTCATGGCATGTGTCTTCTTTCCCTATGTTATCCTCATCATTCACATCTATAATAAGAGAGTCTCCTCCTATTGGTTTCTCAGTATTTAAGTCCCTCACTACACCTACCTCTCATAGAATCTCCATATCCTATGCATAAGTAATAGGGACATCATGCATCTGGATAGTCTCAATAACTCATCTTATGTCACCATATCCTCCTTTTTCATTTGCAATAGCCCTCAAAATCTCTTCACACTTTAGCAATATCACTGCCATGCTTTAGTGGTATCATTCCCTATTCGATGATTTTGTTGCAGTGATATTATTTTGACCCCTCAAACAAAATTATTGATAAGATTTAAAAAATCACTATGATGTTTAACAAAATCACTATTTACCCCAATGATATCATGAAAATAGTCAATGATATCATAATTCCCAAAATAGAGATTTCATTATAGTCAATTTTGAACCATAATAAATGCTCAAACACTTCACATATTTGAAAAATTTAGTGACTTACTAGAGGGCCACTCTTTTATGTCTCTAAAAACATCGCACTCACTTTGCACGGTGTTCATGGTGAGGAATTTGGTTTATTTCTTCTCACTAACCTTAGAGTCAACTTCTTTCTAAATCACTTCTTTATCAATAATTTTGAAGATTATTTGTGCAAATGATTTTCTAAATCCACCCCTAAACCCCTATTTATATTAAAACCTTAAGCAACATTTCCTCTATTCCAACCCAACAATTGTTAATCACTAACATCAAATCAATTTATTTACACAATGTTATCAAACACTTGAAATCATTTATAGTGTGAAACCCACCAATCATTTGAAAAATCAATAACTTTTTTCTATTTATGGATTTGTAGTTTATTATTGATGGGATATATCATTCCCACACCTACTACTTTGACCCCTGAACCATTAACAAACAACAATAATTGTGCAATGTCTAAGTTGTTTAAATTGTTGATTTTTAAATCAAAGACCTAGTATCACCTTACTAGGGGAAACTCTTTTACATTACCAACATATTGTAACTTTGACATCATTCTTGAAATAGATTGATTTTTTGTTTGATCGCTTAACTATTTCTATTTTTCGTCAATTTTGAGCGTTTATCCATTTCTCACAGAAACCCTCAAGGGGGCATCATCATACTCATTTTCCTTCGTTTAGGTTAAATTTTTGATTTTTTATCATCAACACTCTACTTCTTTTATTCTTCAAAATAATATTTCTTCACAACACCATTTCAAGGAGGGGCAAATGTAGACACCTAAATTTCTTTTAGTGTCGAAATGCACCTTAATTTATTTAATCATTCTTCCTAAGTTTTTTAATCATTCTTCTTAATTTAATAATTAACATTTCTTCCTAAAATCAATTAATTAATTAAATCAAATACTTTTAAAAAAATCAATTTTATACCTTTTATTATTTATTTAAATTATTTAATTCTTTAATTTACCAATTCAAACTTCTCCCACATTTCTCTCCCTCATCCCAACCAAATACATGAAAACTTCCACTTCTTATGACTCTTCCACTAAGTTGTCACTCTATTTTGATTAAGTCTGCTAAACAACCCCTCTTTTTACTCCACCTAGTTGAAATAGTTCCTATCCTCATGGATGAGGACTCATCCTCAACCATTGATCATTTGGAACCTTGAAAAAGTCCAATTAATCCTCCACTGTTGGATCGTAATCTAGGCTTCTAGAAATAAGCTAGAGAATCCTAATTTTCAAAAGACACAAATATTGAGAAATCATAATCAAAATCTATAAAATCATAATCAAATCTTGTATCTAAATTGAATCAAAGTCAATCTGTTGCATCCAAATGCTACCCATTTCACCTTTGCATTGGAAGAATGAGCACCACATTTTGATAGAGAAAATTAGATCTGAATCGTGATGGAAGATTCTTGTGTCTAAACTGTGAAGGTTTTTTATTGTTATTTCTTACATTTTTTTCTCTAACATTGATAGAATTTAGCTTAGAATAGACTTGTTCTTTGTCTTTTAAATTTTTAATACATACTAATTGTAAAGAAGTACAAATGTATAATTAAATCTATTCTCTCTCTAAGAAATGGTGAAATGAATGCATTTATATATTCAGATCTAACCCTAAACTTTTTTGAAAGTTTAGCTAACAATGTCAGCTTAATTTGACTCTAGATAATTATTTGATAAAAAAGTTAGGTCCTAATCTAAGTTAGCCTTGGTTGACATAGACCAATAATGTGAAAACATCAATTAGAATATAGGGTCAACCTAGGCCAAAATTATTTGATAAATTTTAGAAAAGGTTTTAGGCTTAGGTAGGGGCTAAGTAAGGTAGTGAATCACTTGGAAGAGTGTGTAAGAGAGGTGTCAAATCTTAGGGAAGTGTCTAGGATGTGGTTATTTATATGGAAAGTGGTGGTATAGGGGACAACAATCTTGTAAAGCACCAATGCTCTTCCAACCCCTTTCATGGGGTACCATTTAAGGTGTGCACTCAAAAATATTGAGACTCGATGGGTTCTAGAAAGAGAGAAAGCACCAATAATTGATAAAGTTTGAAAATATTATGTGTATGTAGGTTATATACAATCCTTATCTAATACACACCATATTTAGATATCCAGATCACCTACACATGTTTCTATTACTATTATTACAAATAAACCACATAACACTCAATGATGGGTTCCACGAACCCTTACTCCTACTATTTGTACTTCACAACCACAAAGTCCTATTTTATATATATACAATATCATAATTACTAAAATGATACATATATCACCTATACATACTCCTTGACCACATCACCAAATAATTACACTATGTAGATATCACTAAACATATTTTGGATACAATCATAGGATAGTCTTTTCCTTTCATATATTATAAAAATCTTCAAAAATCCAAAAATATATTTATCATTTACATATCCTATTAGCTCCTTAGCATATATGTTGTCAGTTCTATGTTAGTAGATGACATATCAATATTTCCTATATACACATGTATTTCACACATCATTTGATTATGATTCAAGCAGATACATGATCTATGCACTTTTGGATGTTGGGTTTTCTATCTAATCATGTCATTGCGACATTGGGGCATCCACCTCTATGATCATGAAATATCCAAGTTATATAATTCTATGGCCATTTGACATTATAATATTTGATCTTATGTCCTCAAACTTCCCTTTATCCATGCTTGTATCTTTTGTAGTGTACTTGATATGATATCTACTTGACAGTTTTTAGTAACACATATATGTAGAGACTAGTATGTTATGTTTATATTGGTTGATTATGCTTTCATGTATGCACTTCCTTGAGTGTCTTACCTTGATGTTATCTTTTTTGTTTGATAATTTGAATATATTTTATTGTTTATGGCCTCCATGACTTTGTTTGCCTATTTGACATTTAAATATGCCATTTTTTATTGTATGTTGACATTTAAATAAGTCATTTTTTATTTTATGTTGACATTTGAATATGTCATTTCTTGATTTATGGACATTTGAATAAGTCATGTCCCTTAGATTATACTACATTTGAACATATCCCTTATTTTTATTCTCCTTTGACCTTTATCTCTTGATTTAATTTTTGAGTGCTCTTTGTGTGTGATTGGTTCTTTATTGAACTTGTATTATTACTATATATATGTTTCCATGATATACATCATGAATCTTAAGAATTAATGTGGTCACATTCTTTGTGCTTCATTGATATATCTACCTAGATATGTTCTTTCTATATGATACATGGTACTTTAACATTTTACATGGTTATCTTATCATTTTTAGGTAAGATAACCACCATTTGATAATTACCCTCACCTTAAAATAGGGGGTGTGTCATAAAGGAATGAATCCCACATTACTTCATAGATTCATATTGTAATGAGGGCATGTTTTGAAAACATGTTCTCTATACTTACACTAGTTCTCATATTCAAATTGTAATAAGGGCATGCTATGGAAACATGTTCTCCACACTGACACTTACATCAATTTTCATATTTATCCATATATAGTGGAGTAATGTTTTGAAAAAAATTTCTCCACACTTACATAGTTTTGAATTGGATAAATTACACATTTATGGTAGAATTATATACATTGGTACCTGTTGACAATTTTCCTCCTAGCCCAAATGTCAAACCCTTTAATTTAAAACTTGACCTAGTGCATCAATTTCATTTATAAAGAGGTATAAATAAGGTCTTATTATGTTTTTAGGGTCTATAACATGTGTCTTATTAGGTCAATTTTATACCATGAGCTTCTATAAGCTCTTTTGAAATTCAACTTAGCATAGGTTAAGGTAACATATCAAGTTTTAAGGTTGAATTGTAAAATTTAAGGAATGCTTGATACATGGTGAAAGAAATGAGGTGGTAATATCTTAAGAAAGTAGGATGGTACAATATGAGAAAGTGGACCAAGAAGTAGAGCTAGTAAGATTGTAACTTTGCATTTTCAAGTTTTGGAGAGATTAAGATATTTTTTAGAAAATTAAGGTTTATTTTGTTTTGATATATTGATTATTAAAATGTCATAATGTAACTCATTTGAGAAACATAAAATGTGAATGGTATAATATCATGTATAGAGGTGAAAAGGGGTCTTTTGAGTCATTTTACATTTTTGAATAGCATATTATATCTCTCTTTCCCATCCACCTTGGTGAAGATGTTGCAACACTCCTTTTCCAATGTTAACTTGCTTTTAAAACTACCCTACTCATCATTTATAACATAAAAATAAAGCATGATGTAAGATATGGTAGGGAAAAAATGTGATTATGCTTCTTGTACATTATCCCACCACTGTGCAGGTCAAGAATAACTCCATAGCCACTTGGTTCATAGCTCTAATAGGGTTTTCTAGCAAGACAAGTGGTTTTCTTAAAGGAAAAAGACCTATGAAGGCATCATTATAAAAGGTTTCAAAATGAAGATCCACTTTAAGCCTCTAAAAATCATTTTATATTCCCCTCAGACTCAAAACCATGCTCAAGAAGAGTTTTAGGCCTAATGAAGGCAAATACCTAGTCAACTTCTTTATTAGGTCATTCACAAGCAGGGAAGGCTAAGTGGTTTTTCATTTGTTCATGGAGGATAGAGAGTTTTAGAACAAATTATATTAATGGATGTTAAGTTCATTTATTCCCTTCAAATTAATAGCAATATTTTAGAAATACAGGGCCATATTTTTATGAATCATCCTTAAGAAGTTAAGTTTCTCTTAAACCTCTCCAAAACCCCAATATCACACTTTTCTCTTGTCTAAGTGTGTTTGAGAGTTCATTGATGAAAGTGGATTTTTTTTAAGATATTTAAGGATATAAAGAGCCTTATTACACCATATTCAAGTAATTATCTAATGCATAGATCAATTAAACTTGAATGTACAGGTTGTAGGGTTTTAAGAGTGAAGTTGTTGAGGTTGTTTGGCATTATTTGAAATATTTTATGATTAAGAAGGGAGACAACACATATGATGAATATTTATGGTAGTATATTACTCTCCTTATCATGATACATTATTTTTATTCACCTTCAAAATGAATTTCCAAAACTTATCTACAATGGTTGTCCTCAAGTGAGAGAGACACAATTTTACAGGAAAGAATGTTTGATGCTTTGAGAAATAATGCATCCAAAATAAGATATAAAGAATTCATGGATAAGTGTAAAGAAAATTCAAGAATCATACAAAAAATTAATAAAAAATCCATGATCATCATTGATGGGAAGTTATAGGTGGTAGGGGAATAGTTGATATATGCATGCTTTAGTGGATTGCAGGTTTATAAGTTTGATATGAAAGTTCTTGGTAAACCCTGTCTAGTATTTAAATTGAGAATAATTCATAAAAAAAGGTAATTTAATTAATCATTATATCTAAGATCATTTGATATAACTAAATTTAGAGGAATCAAGCTAAAATCAAGTTTGAAATGGTTCAATCCTAGAATATACATCTACATGCAAGCATATAAAAATGGAAGAGAACATGCATTGTTGTGCCAAGCATGAGATTTGAGAAGCCATGCACTATGTAAAAAACCTTGATAAATATTATAGGAGGATTAAACCCTTGCCATAAATAAAAATCATTAGTTTGAATCAAGATCATTTGAAAGAAGGACTGCCATGCCTGTTAAGACCTAAAGAAGACAATATTGCATTTGAAACCTAATATTTGAGAAAAAAATAAGGAGAATGATTTATTATTGGTGTAAGATTTTTGTAACATATTAATAAATAAAATCCAATATTGGGTAGACCTTACTTAACCATATTTGGTATAAATTTGTAATTGGTAATCTCATGGTCATTGGCATAATGGGCTTAGATGACCAATAGGAATCCAAGAGGGGAGTTAGTATTGTGTTAATATCATGAAAACCAAATAAAAACACACTAATAAACCTAACACCTCAATCATATACACTCAAGTATCAAGATAACAATACTAGTAACTGTAAATAAAAGATAAAATAAACATTATTTACCTTCTTTGAGAGAAAGAGTTGTATGTTGGCCATGGATGAATGCAATTGGTTGTGTGCTCAAAGAGTCTCTAACAATGGTGTTCCTTTTATTATCTCTCCATATCACCTTGGAAATATTGATCTTGAATTTGGCTTTAGCTTAGATTTGATGCTTCTCTCTCAAAAAAAATGATCATTATAACAGTACATAACAAGGCTTCTTGAAGGTATTTTTATGTGATAACATTACACCAAAAGATATTGTTGAATAATGGGTGAAACGTTGTATTTATATTCTTTCAAACTAAATATAACCAAAGTGTAGTTAGGTTAGTTAAGTTTATTTTAACCCTAGTTAAGTTAAGGAGGGTAAAATAAAATAATATTTGGGATAGAGATCCCATTTATTAAGGATGGCTCTCCATTTATGAATTAAAGGCTTTAAGGGAGATATTTTTAATTACTTAAATTTGAAGATGATGACATCATCATGACCTCATTTTTATTGGAATTTACATTTTATATATTAATTTTCACTATTTTCACATGAAAATTCACTTAAGTATTTAATTTGATTTGGTTATTTAATTCATTTTGCTTAGCATGTTTTCATTTTAGGAATTGTTTAAATGCCTTACTTAATGGGTCCAAAGGACAAACTATGAATTTTCTATGTTTCAAGTTGACTAGAGATGAATCTATGAGAGGTTAATATTGATATAGGATAATACCTCAGATAGTTTGAGAACTAATTTCTAATGTGTATATGAAATTGGGACATTCAGTGATTCCTAGGCTTACTTTGCACTATTTGGTAGAAATTTATTTAAAGTCTGGTTGGAACATAGTTGTCACCAAAATGGGGTGTCTATAATTTTCCCTTATTTGGGAAGATGCTAAAAGATACATGAACATTTATGTCTTCTCAAAAAATGAAAAAGTAATTAATGCCTTGGCTGATGCCCTAAAAGGTGATGGATGAGCGCTGGATGCCCCTTTGAGGGAGAGAGTGGAAAATGAAGTCAGTGAACATTCCCTCAAAAATAAGGAAATGACGTGACCTATAAGTAATGAGGGTTACAATACTAATTTTCCTAATAGGCAGTTATAATCAGTGGCATAGTGAGGTGCACCAACATGGCAAATAAAAAGAATAATTTACCCAAAGGAGGTTATAGTTATTAACATAGTGAGGTGCCTTAGTAGGGTAGATGAAAATAGTGATTTGTCTAAAGGCAATTATAATCATTATCATATCAAGGTTCCCTAGTAAGGTAGATGAAAATAATGATTTACCTAAAGGTGACTATAATCATCGGCACAGTGAGGTGCCCCAGTAGGGTAGATGAAAAGAATGATTTGACCAAAGGTGGTTATAATCATTAACACAATGAAAATGACTTAGTAAGGTGTATAGATTGAAAAATAATGATTTGCCTAAAGGTAGTTATAATGATTGGTATAATGGTTTACTCCAATAGGGTAAATGAAAGTGTGATATAATTTGTCTTTGCTCTAGTAGGTAAAATCAAGAAAGGGGGATTACATATTGAATTTTTACTCATAGAGCAAGAATAATCTGACTTAGAGGACAAACATGAATTTGGGATACCTACTAGTATGGATATGCATTTCCTAACTATTAGGGATTATTATTCATTTGTGATTTAATTACTTTGCATTTGCATAGTATTAGGGTACGTTAAGAATTGTTTAAGTGTGAACAAGGAGAATTACTACCTACTATGTTATTTGATATATTTTTTGGCTGAATTTTGATGTAGCTTGGGATATTATATATCATAGTTATAGAAACTATAATAACAATGTGTATCTAAAGCATGGAAAAATCAATTTAAATGAAATTACTAATCACTTGGGTGTAAGATATGAAAAATAAAATTCCAAGTGAATATACTACAATAAACTAAGTGTAGGAACATATGCTAATTCATAACTTAAGTACAAGATATGGGTAATAAAGACCCAAGGGTAAATAAAGTGTAATAATCCTACGATAACCAAGGAATAAAAAGGTAAAAAAAAATACAAATAAAATTAAAACAAACAAATAAATAAAAAGAATAATAGACAACCAAAAACAAATAAACAAACAATGAAACACCAATAAACAAAAATAAACAAAAAATGAAACACCAATAAAAAAAATAAACAAACAACAAAACACAAATAAAAATAAACAAACATGGCTGTAAATAAATAAATCAACATGAACAAAAGAAAAAAAGCAATCTAATATAAATAAAAATGTAACTATTCAATACAAATTAATGTAAAATACAAACAATGGTCAATCATAATTTTAGTACAAACATAATATAAGTTATTCATGCATGTGTAATAGAGGTGTTACTTTTGGAGATAGGGTGAATCCTAAGATAGATAGTAATGAAATAGGTATAACAACACAAGAATAAAAGACAAATTTTTCCTAAGATATGGGGAAAAATAACAAAGGCAATAATAAAAATGGGGGGAATATAAGAAATGAAATGGATAACTGAGCTAATTCTAGATGCACTGGGCAAGTGTATGTTACCTATATAATTCCCTGGACACAAGGGCCAACATGAACTTCAAGGAAAATGTATTTCTCCTAAGATATTGGATAGAAGAAAATGATGATCTAGAAAACATGATTGACCTGTAGGGGAATATGGGAGTATTCTCATAAAATGGAGAGTGTGCAGGAAAAGAGAGGGATGACATTAATAATCATGAAAGTGTCAACATAAACAAATCATGCCAGTAAAAGAGTTTGGTTTAGACTAAAACCACACTAAAAGACAATAAAAAAGTGCTCACATATGAATTAGGTTCGTAATGGTTACTATGTCTAAGGCTAAGAATGAGAATGATCTCATAAAATGGTGATAGCATAAAAGGTCTATAACTCAAAAAATGGCAAGAGCATAAATAACTCACAAAATGACAAGAGTTTTGGTGGAGACAAACCTAGTAGAAGTAATGATCCAAGAAAATGATAAATAAAAGTAATTACCAAATTTGGCTAAGTTGACTCTAAATGCACTAGGCAATTGGATGTTGCCTACATAGTCCCATAGACATAAGGTCTTGTTGACACAAGATATTTCACCCTTGGCAAGAGGCCGAGCTCCTGCCTTCTCTTCACAACTATGGAAACTCCCCTCGCTTGTGGGACTAGCAAAGCTGGAGGGGAGAGTCTCTAGATAAGGGCTAGCTCCCTTTGATGCATCATGTTTGTTCCAGCAAGTGCAAATACATACATGTATAGATATATAAACTGGGGGGATGAAAAGGGAGAAAGATTGCAAGAGTTCAAACTACTCTAAGGAGGTGATACACCAAAATGAAATGACCTTCTCACATCCACACTTAAAACCAGACAAATGCATACATACGCTTCAAACTTGGTAGAAGGACTAGGCTATAAGAAAATGGTAGGGAGGCTTTCATGAAAACCTAGAAAATAGAGACTCACCAAGGTGCTATGAAATGCACACTGTAAGTAACCTCTTTTGTTCTAAACTTCTCAAATACTATTCTCCTCCTGTCAGCTACAGAAAATGGCACCTTGTAGACAATAGGTATGCTAGTGTTAGGCCTATGAAAGCATCAAGAAATAATGATTGAACACAAACAAACACTCAAGACATACATAGAAAATCTATACAAGATGGAGGTAAAACTACATTTATTGATTCAGGTGGAAATTTTGCCAGGGCTATGCCTTACAAAAGTGAAAAAAGATGTTTTTTAAAATGACAAGTCTGTAATATATAAGAGAAGCAAGGAGGCCCATTTGGCACTCCTTTTTTACAAGTGGCCTATCGCATCCCTTCATTGGGAAGAACAAGTCACTCAAAACATTAATGAGCTATGCACTTTGTCTATTTGAAGATTGCCTTTTCAAGGTCAATACACAGTTTGTCTACTCATTAAATGTAAAATGGAGAAATTGGTTGCATTGCTTAGCTATTTTCATTCCCAATGATCAATTCACAAGAACTATTTCACCTGCCAGAGTCACTTCTCAAATTGGCACCACTTGGACTAATTGCTTGCTCATTTCATGCTTGTCTCCTTGTCTTTTCTCAATTTTGTCTCCTCTGGCTCCTTCAACCCTCAAGGGCGAATTCTTAGCAGGTCACTACATTTTGGCCCCTCTGTTAGCTCTCTCTCAATTTGAAAACAAATGACCATTTTGTTTTGCTAATTTTGACGTCCTCCAAGACGTCACCATACCTGTCAAAACATCATCAGGTCTTCATGGCTTCTCTGTGGCTTGCTTAGTCTTAGCACCCTCCCAACTTTGCTTAGTGCCCCTTTGTACTTGGCTGAGAGTCCCCCACAAGGGCACTGGTCCTTCAAGGGACCTTGGTGGGTCTCTTTGATCCTTCAGATAGTCTATTGGGTTCACGCAGGCTATGTGTATTTTTTGTGGACTTTTGTCCATGGACATTTTCCTGCGGACAAAAAGTCCATGAAAATTCCCTAGGTCTGTCTTTGACTTTGCTTTAAGATGCACTTGAATTCCTTCAGACTTTTTGTCTGAAGGAATTCCTTTGGGAAAAAAGTTTGAAGGAATTTTGGACTTAGTCAATTTGAACAATTTAAACTTTGAACAATTTGAACTTTATACAAATCTGAACTCACCCATTTTTTCCTTTGCAAATGTTTGAAGTGCCTGCCCTCTACAACCATGCATGCCAATGAACTAGGCTGATGAACCAATGAACTATGCCTATCTGAAGTTGAAGATGGATGAACTGAGTGTCGATGAACCAAGGGGTTGAAACAAGAAGACTGAACCAACCGAAGAACCATGGTATTGAACTTGTGCAACCTAGAAGTGACTGTCTTCAAATAGCAAGGGAAGAAGGTGATTGAAATTTTTATTGTGGGAAAAATTGGTCAACAGATTGGTGACTCACAGGGGAATCATGCCTACTATGCTTAGAAGCTAGTTTCCTTAAAAAAACCATTGGGCACAAAGCCAGATTGTAACTTGGAAAACCAGCAATAGCAGTGATAAATATTAAAACTAGTCATGCAGATCTACCTCCAAGGAAATGAAAGCACACACAAGACTAAGAAAACTACTACTTCTACAACAACACTTAGGGAAAATAGGGAAAGAAAACAAGGAAAGTATATACAGATGAAGAGAGACTCAATGGCAATGCTTTAGATGTATCCCATTAACTAGGATACACATTTCTTCACCATCTAACTTGGAGAGTTGGAAAGCATTATGTTGCTTGCACTGAGTGATTATGTATGGGCTGCTCCATAGGGCATCAAATTTTGCATGCTTTCTAGGCTTGGCTTAGTCTTCATCCCATTTCAAGACAATGTCTCCTTCATAGAAATATTTTGATGAAAATTTCTTGTCGAAGTGTCTCTTCACTTGCTGCTGGTGACTGGTCATAGAAGCCATAGCCTAGTCCCTTGTCTCTTGGAGCTCCATTAGCTCACATAGCCTAACTTCCATGCTACTTCCTTCTTCAAATTATAGCTGGGAGTGAGGTCCAGTGCTGGCAATTCAAGTGAAATGGGAAGCCTAGCTTCCCTTCCATATATGAGTGTACATGGAGAGTTTCTGATTGCTCTCTTCAGAGTGATTCGATCAGCCCATAGAGTTGTCTTCAACTTGGCATGCTAAGTCCTTTGATTTTCTTCCATGGTCCTCTTTATGATCTTGATCAAATTTTTGTTGGTGGACTCAGCCAACCCATTCCCCTGTGGGTAATAATTGGATGAAGTGCTGAGGTATATGCCATACCTTAGCGCCCATTCACTTGTTTTGGTTCCTAGAAAAGCTAAGGCATTATTTGAGATTATGGTGGTTGAGACTCCAAATCTTGTTACCAGGTCCTCATAAAACTCCAAGACTGCACTTTCATTTGCCTCTTTTAGAACAACAACCTCCACCCACCTTGTGAAATAGTCCATAGCAGTCAAGACCCATTTGTGTCCAGCACTAGAGGGAGGATTGATCATCCCTATGAAATCTAGGCCCCATTGCATAAATGGTTGCTCCATTTGAATAGGCTATAGAGGCATGGCAGCCAACCATTGTTTTCCATCAAAAATTGCACACTTCTGGCACTTTCTTACCTAGGCATGGGTGTCTTTGAAAAGAGTAGGCCAAAAATAGCCAGCTCTCATTATCCTTGCTGCAGTAGTTCTAGGAGTGAAAAGGCCACCTACTGACTCATCATGGAATTTAGAAAGCACCTTATTATCCTAGTTTGGGTCAATGCACTGTAGAAGAACCCTGGAGAGATCCTTCCTAAACAATACTCCATCAACTAGAACATAAGGGAGAGACTAGAGTTTGAAATACCTTCTACCGGTCTTATCAAGACCCTATGGGCACTCACTAATGAGATAGAAATGCCTCAGGTCTGATGTCCAATCTTTCATGATAGCTGGTTCTTCTACTGTGGCTACACCATGAATTAGTAAGCTGTCTTCCCCTTTTTTCTTGAAATCTATAGAAAGCTATTCGTAGCCTCTTCCCCTCACCAGCTTGGTGATCTTAATGTCTACATCATATTCCATCACTTTGGTGATCCACCCTACTCTCTTCTCACTTAAGTCTTGATTGGTCAAGAAATCTTTGACGCCAGGATGTGGGACCATGAGGTGAATCCTACTGTTAGACAACATATGCCTAAATTTCTTTAGGCTCCTCACTACTACCAGGACTTGATTCTCTACATACTTTGCTAACTCTTGGCTAAAAAAGGCAACTAGTTGCTCAGGGTCATCACCATTTGCTTGGGTAAGCATGGCAGAAATCACCTCTTCATTGCTGAAAGTATAGAGGTTAAAGTCTTTGTTGAAGTTGAAGCTGATCAAAGTAGGAGCCCAGGTTATGGCTTGCTTGATGGCTTCAAAGCTATCCTTCCTTTGTGTTATCAATTTGAACTCTTCATCCTTCCTCAGCATAGGGGTTAGTGGCTTGACTATCTCTACGAAATTTGGAATGAATCTTTGAATGAAATTTATCCTACCAAAGAAGATCTATAGGCCTTTCTTGTGCTTTGGTAGGGACATCTCCAAGATAGAGTGAACTCTCTCAGGGTCAATGGATAAGCCCTCCTTAGACACGATGTGGCCAAGGAGTTTTCCCTCATGAATAGCAAACACGCATTTCTTTAGATTAAGAGAGATGTGAAATTCCCTACACCTTTTAAAAATCTGCCTGAGGTGTTCTATGTGTTAGCTTGCTTCCTTAGAGAATACCATCACATCATCAAGGTAGACCATCATGTTTTTTTTATCAAGCCTCCAAAATCCATGTCCATGGCTCACTAAAAGGTAGCACCAACATTAGATAGCCCAAATGGCATCTTCTTGTAGGCAAACATTCTCCATTTAGTAGTGAAGGATATTTTGTGTTGGTCACAGCCTTGCACTAGAATCTAATTATACCTTGAATAACCATCCAGGAGAGAGAATCACTTGCTACCTGTTACCTTTTGGAGGATCTACTCCATGCTCGGGAGGGGATAATGGTCTTTTAAAGAGACTTTATTAAGGTCTCTAAAGTCAACACATAGCCTGATCTCCCTATTCTTCTTTCTAACAGGAACAAGGTTGGTCAGTCAAGAGGAATGCTTGATTGGAAATATAATTTTAGACTCAATTAATTTGGCCAGTTCCCTCTACATGAGGGGCTCAATTGTTAGAATTATAGGTCTCTACCTCTATGTGACTAGCCTAGCACCTTCTTCTAATTTGATGGTGTGTTAGGCAAGCCTTGGGTCAAAGTTCTTCAAGTCACTGTAATCCCATGCAAAAACATCTATGAATTCCTGACATAGTAAAATGAAAGCTCACCTTTCTTGAATCATGCAGACTTTTCCAAGTGTGAGCAACTTGTCCTTGAAGATCTCAACCCTTTCATAATTCTCCTCTCTGGTTGTGATGCATGCCTTTTCATTTCTCAATTGGCCATCTCCATTGAAGATGCTCTCAAGCATGACCAAACCTTTAGGGAGCTTATTGTTCTTTAACTAAACAATCTGATTGCCATATTGCTGCTACAATTTTGCTTGATTTTGTGTTTTGAACTCAGCTTCTTCCTATAGGAAGAAAGCTATTTGCTGGTCACTTTTGAAAACTTGCCAATTTGCAATGTTGTTTGGGACAGAGGGCTGAACCACCACTTTTAAGTGGTGTGAACCACAGTCTTGACTTATTTCCTTGGAAACATTAAATTGAGCACCAATTGATGCCAGCCTATCCACTTGTTTATTTTTCTCTTTGGGAATGTAGGTGATATTGAAAGTGAGGAAATCCTCCACCAAGTCCTAGACCCTATGCTTGTAGGACTTCAACAAAGAATTCTTGGTCAAATTCAGGCCTTTCACCTAATTTACAATCAACTCACTGTCTCCCAAAACTTGTAACGCCTTGATCCCTCTTTTTCTTACCCATTCTAGCCCATGGATAAGGGACTCGTATTCTAAAACATTGCTTGTACAAGAGAATTGGAAATAGAAAGCTGAAAAGTACCTATCCTTTGAAGGGGAGATCAACATTGCCCCACCACCTATGCCTTGCTTACTTCTAGAACCATCAAAGTATAGCTACCATAGACCAAGGTCCTCTTGGCTTACCTTCATTATATTAGGTATGAAGGCACCTCCCTCATGCATGTAGTAGACTCCAAGGTCTGCCTCCTCAATGAAATTGTAAGGATCATGTTTGAAGTTACCATATCCCCACTCATCCAAGAGTAGGTCTATAACGCCTTCAAGAGCAGAGGATGGAGATTGGTTTGTCTGGGACTCTTCTTGGTCGATAATGGTTTAACTAACATTCATTGCCTTGGGTGAGTATGGTTCTAGATGGTCCTTGTAGAGTGGCTCAGACTCAATTTTTACCTTGGTCCCATACTTGGTTCTAAAAACTAGATATGACCAATTTATTGCTAAATAGCCACCTATCTTTGATTTGAAGTCTCTGGACAAGAAAATTGCAAAATAAGGAGGAACATCCATTACCACTATATCATGGGGAATTGAGAAGGTTGGGAAAGCATGCAATGTCAAGCCTAAACCCTTCACAATCCCAACTATTTTTGCAGGTGTCCCATCTAACTGTAGGACTCCTTTGTTCATCTCTTCATATTTCAGTCCCATCTTGTCAGTTATGCACTTGGGCATCACTGAGGTGCTAGCCCCACTATCGATTATGCATTTGTGTACCAAGAAATCCCCTATGACTAAGGATACATAGAAAGTGGGAATTTTCTCTTCCTTCTTTACCTGACCTAAAGTGGAAGGTTGTCCATTTGTCATCAAGACATTATCAGTGCTTGTTGGGATAGCTTGATGATCTAGCTCATGCAATTCCTTCTTCAATACATCCTTCTATCTTAGAAGAGACAATGAATCCCATAAAGAGATGTTCATATGCAGCTTCTTCATCTGGTCCACTATATTGACCTAGGGACTGCCTCCCTTCAAGCTTTCTTTGGGGCTGATTCCAACTTGAGCTGTAGGCTGAGGGGCTAAAGGTAAAAGTGGTTGTCTAAAATTTGGGGCCTTCAAATTTGAGTGTGATGGAGAAGGTGCTACTGTCACTTGGGTGGTAGCATGGGCTTCTCCCATTGCTCTTCTCTTAAATCTTGTGTTGGCTGCAACATAGTTAGCGTGATTATCTGTAGTGCCCACATAATTCACTAAATAAAATTACCCTTCTAGATGATTCATGAGGGTAGAATCCAGCTGGGCCTAATTGCTACTCATGCTAGGTTAAGTTGGAGCCTCAAAAATCTAAGAATGAGTAGCTGCATGATTGTCTGCATTTTGGAAATAATTCATCATCTCATTTGTGTAAACAGCCTGTTCTTGACCATATCCCATGGTTGAACAACTTGGCTGCTCCTACACTAGATTGTTTTAAATCGGCACCATGACTTTAGATGATGAAGGGGGGCCTGGGTTATGGTTTTGAAATAGTTTGGTCTGAGTGAGCTGACCATGTCCTTGATTATAGCCTTGAAAAGGGGGTCTAGGGGCTTGACCATAATGTTGATATCCCTGGTTTGGCTTGTTGCTTTGAGCTTGCTACCTTTTAAGAGCTACAAGTTCATTTGACATGCTTTGCCATAGACTTTTAACCTCATGAAGTTCATTGGATAGAACAACTAGTTTCTCTATGGTAGGAAGAGGAGCTAATGTGGGAGCAACGGTCTGAATTAGAGGTAGCATTTTTGGGAAAATTGGCATGTGAGGCCTAGGGGCTATTTTCCCAGCTTATAATAAGTAGTTTTTAGCTGCTATAGCTATGTCATAAGTAGCAATAAGTATATGCCCTCCCATATATTGGATCATCATAGCAATATCACTATTTAATGCCTTTAAATAGTATAAGAAAGCATAGCTAGGAGTTAGTCTTACCAGGATGGGAATTCTATCCCACATCTTTTGAAATCATGTGTTAAAATCCTACATATACTCATGTGGAGCTCTCTTTATGGTCATCAGTTTCTCAGTAAGTGAGAGGCCATTACTCTTTTCCCCAAAATGATCTATCAATGGAGTACCCAACTCATTCTAAGAATGTATTGAATTTACAAGCAAAGTTTTGTACCAGTCAAGAGCCTTGCCTTTGAGAGACAATGCTAACAATTTGACGGTGATATTTTCCTCTGTTACATTGTGAATATTATAGAGGTTAGCAATATTCCTAATATGATCGATGACTATAATGGGCCCCTCTCCATCAAAAGAAGGCACATTTTTTAGGGTTGTTCCTAGAATTAGATCATAGCGTGGGAGATTCAAGGGGATTTCACCATGAAAAGCCACAAAAGGCAATGCCATAGCTAGGATGGGCTGTAAATGTAGCTCTACTTCATCTACATCCCTTACAATAGGTCTAGGAGGATTACTTGTTGGATAAGGACAGGTCCTCTCAAATCATAATCTTTTTGTAGAGTTCAAATGCAACTCAATGAAATTGAAAAGAACCCTTTTTAAAGTAGACCTTGTGGTGACTTTAGGCATAAAAAGTTAAGAAACTGGTCTTAATTAGAAAATTAAAGCTCTTACTAATGGAGTTGATAGATGTTGGAAAACTTTAAATTGATGTGACAAGACTAGTATCAATCCTGAAACCTTACTGAGTTGTCAAACTGAGTCCCATCGGGTGTGCCAAAACTGTTGACGCAAGAGATTGCACCCTTGGCAGGAGGCTGAGCTCTTGCCTTCTCTTCGCAACTATGGAAACTCCCCTCTCCCCTTTGGGACTAGTGAAGCTAGAGGGGAGAGTTTCTAGATAAGGGCTAGCTCCCTTTGATGCATCATGTCTATTCCAACAAGTGCAAATACATACATGTATATATATATAAACTGGGGGGATGAAAAGGGAGAAAGATTGTAGGAATTCGAACTACTCTAAGGAGGTGATACACCAAAATTAAATGACCTTCTCACATCCACACTTAAAACTAGATAAATGCATATATATGCTTCAAACTTGGTAGAAGGACCAAGCTGTAAGAAAATGGCAGGGAGGCTTTCATGAAAACCCAAAAATAGAGACTCACCAAGGTGATGTGAAATGCACACTGTAAGTAACATCTTCTATTCTGAACTTCTCAAATACTGCTCTCCTCTTGTCAGCTATAGAAAATGACACCTTGTAGACAATAGGTATGCTGGTGTTGGGCCTATGAAAGCATCAAGAAATAATGACTAAACACAAACAAACACTCAAGACATACATAGAAAATCTATCCAAGATGGAGGTAAAATTGCGTTTATTGATTCAAGTGGAATTTTTGCTAGGGTTATGCCTTACAAAAATGAAAAAAGATGTTTCTCAAAATGGCAAGTCTGTAATATATAGGAGAAGCAGGGAGGCCCATTTGGCACTCCTTTTTAACAAGTGGCCTGTCATGTTCCTTCATTGGGAAGAACAAGTCGCTCAAAACATTAATGAGATGTGCACTTTGTCTGTTTAAAGTCTGCCTTTTCAAGGTCAATACATGGTTTGTCTACTCATTAAATGTAAAATGGAGAAATTGGTTGCATTGCTTAGCTATTTGCATCCCCAATGATCAATTCACAAGAACTATTTCACCTATCAAAGTCACTTCTCAAATTGGTGCCACTTGGACTAATTTCTTGCTCATTCCATGCTTGTCTCCTTGTCTTTTCTCAATTTTGTCTCCTCTAGCTCCTTTGGCCCTTGGGGGTCAATTCTTAGCGGGTCACTACATTCTATCCCCTCTGTTAGCTCTCTCTCAATTTGAAAACAAACAGCCATTTTATTTCACTAATTTTGACATCCTTCAAGACGTCACCATCCCCATCAAAACATCATTGGGTCTTCATGGCTTCTCTGTGGCTTGCTTAGTCTTAGTGCCCTCCTGACTTTGCTTAGTGCCCCTTTGTACTTGGTCGAGAGTCCCCTGCAAGGGAACCGGCCCTTAGGGGGACCTCGGTTGGTCGATTTGATCCTTCGAATGGTTTGTCAGGTTCTTGTGGGCTTTGTGTATTTTCCATGGACTTTTGTCTACAGACATTTTCCTGTGGACAAAAAGTTCGCAAAAATTCCCTGGGTCTATCTTTGAATTTGCTTTGAGTTGTGCCTAAATTCCTTTGGACTTTTTGTCCCAAGGAATTCCTTCGGGCAAAAATTCTGAAGGAATTCGAGACTTAGTCAATTTGAACAATTTGAACTTTAAACAATTTGAACTTTATACAAATCTGAACTAACTCATTTTTTCCTTTGCAAATGTTTGAAGTGCCCGCCCTCTGCAACCATGTGTGCTAATGAACTAGGCCGATCAACCAATGAACCAAGCCTATCTGAAGTTAAAGATGGATGAACTGAGTGCCGATGAACCAAGGGGCTAAAACAAGAAGACTGAACCAATCGAAGAACCACGGCATTGAATTTGTGCAACCTGGAAATGACTGTCTTCGAATAGCAAGGGAAGAAGGTGACCAAAATTTTGCCTATGGGAAAAATTGGTCAATAGGTCTAATGTGAAATTTATGCCAAACTTAGTTTTCATAGGATATGGGATGAAATACAATCAAAAAATGAGATAGGAAAATGGAATGGTCAGGATAAAGTCCATGTAAATGCTTTAGTAATACCTACCAACTAGGAGATGCATGTCCTGAGTGGCAAAGATACAATTCTAAATGGTCATCCATACATCCATGTTTTTGAGTATTTTAGGCATTTCAATTCAATGGATAATTATGAGACACAATGGGTAAACTCACAAAATGGTTAGAGCATGGCTTAAAGATGCTCACAAAATGGTGAGAGTATATAAACTTAAATTTATTATAAAATAGGGAGATAATCGCTAAGGGGTGATTGAGATGACCTTAATGTAAATAAAATATTGCCCACATAATCTTTAATGAGACCTCAAGTCACTAGATTTCCTCCTTACAATGGAATAATCTAAGTAAAATCAAGTTCACAAATAGGCAAATGGAATAGGTAGAGAATAGTGATGTGATAATGTGGATAAAATGGGGTTGATCCTAATTTTTCCAAAGGTAATTATAATGAGGAAATAATTACATGGGTTAATGTTACTAATTTTCTCAAAGGTGGTTATAATTACTAGCATTAGGAATGAGATAGAACATGACAACAATGAATAATTTCCAAACCACTATCATACTACCCTAGGATACTACCTATTTGTGAACTATTGAATCAACTATTGAAACTTCATCTAGATCTCCTCTTTGAAGGTGCTTGAATAACAAATGTATCAAAATTGAGTCAAAAAGGGGTGGGAATGGAGGGTAAGACATATTAGTTCAATAGAGAAGGTATGGAAGGAATGGTATATGGTATGATATAAGGAAGGTGATGTGACAATACACAATACCTCAAGCCTCCCAAGTAAAATAATGCTTGAGATATATTATCCTCATGAGTTCATCAAGTTTTTCTCCTTCTACTGTATCTTACCTATAAGATCTAGAGCCATAATTAATAACAATGTCATAAGGGCTTATCTAATTAGGATTAAACTTACCTTCTTTTTCTCAACCATAGTGTTTTGTTAGTTTATTTGAATACAAGATCACTAGTCTTGAACTCTCTATGCTTAAAGCATAGGTTATATTATCGACATAGTCATTTTTGATATGTTTGAAGTCCATTTATAATGGCCATATGTTTTTCATCTAATAACTCTAGCTCTTATAGACAAGTGACTCTGTAATCCTCATTATCAAGGATATGATTCAATGAAATATGAAAATAAGGCAACTCAACCTCGATTGGAATAATAGATTCAGTGCCATAGATAATGAAATTTGGGTGGCTTCTATTAGAGTATAATAATTATTATGATAATCTCGAAGGACACAAAAGATCTATAGGTGTCAATCACAACTAACACCATTAGCAATCTTCTTAAGAATATTAACCATGGTCTTATTATATTCCTCTACTTAGCCATTACATTATTGGTAATACGTGGTGGAAAAGTGTTGGGTAATGTTAAACTTGACACATAGTGCTTTGACATCCTTTTTCTTAAATGATATACCATTATTAGATATAATATCGGATGGGATACCATAATGACATATGAGATGGTTAAAGATGAATTTGGAAATTTTTTTCCTAGTCACATAAGTGATGGGTATATATTCAACAAACTTAGTGAAGTACTCAATGGAGGTACAGATATGTTTATGGCCATACAAGAAGGAAGGGTTAATATTCCTTGTGAAATCTAACCCCCATGTTGAGAATAGACATGGTGTAGTCATTGGTTTAAGTTTTCTATCTAAAGAATAATTCAAATTTGCATGCCACTGATATTTGTTACATATGTAACTACATCTACTTCCATGATTAGCCAATAAAAACTAGTACGTAGGAGATTTTTAGTAAGGATGACCCTACTAGTGTGGGCTTTATAAAATCCTTCATGAAATTTCTTCAACACTAATGTGACCTCTGCCAAATTCAAACAAAGAATTAAATTTCCATCAAGTCTTCTACATTAAAGTGTTAGGTCAAATAAGGTATATTGAGAGGCCTTGTGTGTGAATTTTTTTTGTTATTTTCATGAGAGGTATGGTGGAAAACCTTGGTCATGAAGGTAGATATATAAGTATGAATACCAAATAGAACTAGGACCAACGATATCATAGATCATTTAAATAGTCAAAGGTTCATGAGTAAGTACTAGAATATGTTCAATGAGGAACTGATAGTCTTTTTCCTTACCGATGATATTGATCAAATAGCTAATGGTGGCCATGGCATCTACTATCATGTTATTATCTTGAGGTTTGTGTTCAAACTAAATATCAAAATTCTACTTTTTGATAATGTCAATCATGGCCTTGTATGGTACCAACTTATCATCTTCGGTTTGGAACTAGTCTATAACCTAATTGATGATTAGCTGAGAATCACCATGAACCAAGAGATGTTGAATATTCCATTATACTACTTGGTGAAGCCCTTCAATGAGTGCTTCATATTCAATCATGTTATTTGTAAAAAGAAAGTTGATATGAAATGATTTTTTGAATAAGATCCCCCTATTATGTAATAAATATAAATCTAACCCTTGATCTATGAGATTTGAATGAGCCATAAAAATATAGCTTCTAATGTTACTCCTTAGGAGGTGTTTCTATGATAGTCATGTTGGACTCATCTAGGAATGCAAAAGTAAGTAGTTGAGTGTATGAAAGTGGAGTTTCAACAAGCTAATTTACAAATAATTGTCCCAAAATGGCCTTATAATTTATGTAATCAATCTCAAATTCACTCAGAATCATGATCCACTTAGCCATGCATCTCTATAAATCTATTATTGATAGTAGTTACTTGAGCGGATCTACTTTGGCAATGACTATGATCTTGTTATTAAGCATATAACGATGCATCTTCTAGGCTACAAAGACCATATCTAAATAAGCTTTTTCTATTGGTGTATATTTATGTGCATATTATACTAGTGTACAACTTAGATAGTACACAACATGCTCTTTCCCATGTCCATCATGTTGGGCCAAAAGTGCCCCTAGGAAATTATTAGTGGTAGATTGGTACAATATAATGGCCTCCCTAGAATTGGTGGTAATAAAATAGGTGGATTAGTTAGGTATTCCTTTAGGTGTTCAAAGTCTTTCTAAAATTATACATCCCAAAGAAATTTAATACCTTTATTCAATAAATGAGTGAAAGGATGGAATTTTTTGGCCAACTATGAAATGAAGCATCTAATGGACTAGATTTTTCCCTACAAACTATTGAGCTACTTCAAAGTGGAAGGTAGAAGCATCTTGATAATAGACTATACCTTGGAAGGATAAATTTCAATACCTTGATGAGAGACAATAAATCCTAAAAAATTTCTTGAAGTGACACCAAAGATTCACTTCTTGTGATTAAGTCTAACCTTGTACTCATAAAGCTTTTCAAATATCTTTATTAGTATGTTTGGATGATCTACACAGGTCTTAGATTTACCCAATATGTCATCAACATAGTCTTTGACAATATCATGCATCATGTTATATAATATGATGGTCATATCCCTTTGGTATGTTACCCTAAAATTCTTGAATCTGAATGACATGATATGATAAAAACATTTTTCCCAAGGAGTGGTGAACATTATTTTATGTTGGTCTTATGGCACGATCCTAATCTAATTATATCCTAAAAATCCATCCATGATGGAAAACATTTCATACCCATCTATGGAGTTAATTATCATGTCAATATTTTTTAGAGGAAAGTCATCCTTCAAGAAGGCCTTATTGATGTCTCTAAAATTAGTGTAGATTATGATCCCCTCTAGCTTTGTACTAACATACACTATGTTTGAGATAGACTCTAAATAGTCCATCAATTTGATGCATCTTGCTTCCAAGATTTTTTTAAAATCTTTCCTAACTAACACAATAATAGGAGGATGTATTTTATGCTTCATGGGGTTAACATCAATTTATACAGTGAGATGGTGTACAACCAAGGTAGTGTCTAAATCTAGCATGTCCAAATATACCCATGCAAAAATGTCGATAAAATCCCTCCAAAGGGATACAAAAATTTCACATTCCTCCTCAATGAGGAGCACACCTAATTTGATCCACTTTGGGTCTTATAGAGTCCTAATGTTTACTTCTGTAGGATCCTATATTAGGAAATTCAAGCTATATTCTAGAATAGTTGGCAAGGATGTAAATTGGCTAGTAATAGAAAAGTCCTCTGCTCAGACTAGTTCCTCAAGATCTCCTAATAAGGATGAATCTAAATATCTCAATGGTAGTAATGTCTATGTAAAAAACACTATAAGACCTTCTTATATAATTTTATCAAAGGCATCTTATTCCTCTGTAATGAGCTCAGACCCAAAATCAAGTTCATTGTTGATGGTCTCTCGAACTTCATTCAAATAAGGGTGAACATCTCTATCTAGTGGCATGTGAAATAAGTTTTCACCAAGAGAATGACCTTCCTCTTTAATTTTAACCTATTCTAAAAGAGTCTCAAAGAGGTTTTAACTTTGGGAACTTAATGTTTTATTCTTTTATATTTGGCTAAGTGTGTTCACTTGCTCTCTGAAATAGGTAGTAAGATCTAGTTTGATAGAGAACTCTTATTTATAGTTCCCTAATAGAACATTGTCTCTTAGACCCATAAAATTGTAAAAGACCTCATAATTCTCAAACTCATCTAAAGGTACTATGATTATTATTGGTCCTAGTCTATTATTTGAGGATGATAAAGGGGGAGTGGGGAATGTCAGATTATTGGAATGCTATGTACAAATGGTATATGGGTCAAAAAAGTCAATACTAGTAAGGTCTTTTTATATGCTATGATCATACTCTAATTCATTGTTAGCATCATTATCACTAGTCATTAGCATAGGAACACAAATAAGATGTGTGGGGTCACTTCGAGGTGGTTTAAATCGAAGACCATGAGTTCCTTTATATTTGGTCATAGAAATGGGTTCAAGTGTACCCTGCTAATTTCCTACCAAGCCTCTACCTTCATACTCTTAGTTATCCATAATCCTATTAGGGATGGGATACTTTACATTAAAGTATTAATTAGCCAATTTATCATTATATAACCAAGAATCATCATTGGTAAGTGGGTCCTATTATTGGCTAGTGGTATTTTTGAAAGTAATAGGTGTGGGGATATAAATCCTTTCTTTTCCATTTCATCACCCTTCTATAAAAAATGGCTTAGTTTTATGCCTTCCATAGGACTTGGGGTTCTATGGAAGCTTGGCCATATGGAATGTATCATGGGTAAAATAACCTCTTGGACCATTATCTAAAATGGTAAAATGATTTGACATTTTAAAAAGAGGAATATGTGAAGATGAGGTAAGGCTACCAAGGTCTATGTAATTAGCCTCTGGTAATTCAATAAGTATCTCTTTTCCCTTGTCCTTCTTTGGTATGGGGTAATTTTAGATTTAATATTAGGCCTCCAAATGGTTATATTGTTCATATGGATGTAAGTCTCCATGGATAGTTACCTCCATCATAGAGTCAAGAAACTTGATAGAATAGTGTAATGTTGAAGGTATTGCATGAATTTCATATATCCATAGTCTACCCAAAATAAAATCGTATGATAAATCTAGGTCTAGCACATGGAAAAGTGTATCTTGGGCTAAAGGCCCAATGATCATTAGAAAACTAATAGATCCTTGTGATTCTCACTCTTCATTGTCCTAGGAAATGATAGTAAAAGTCTATGGCTAAGGGTCTATTGTAGTATATCCCAAATACTTGATTAGCTTTAGAGACACAATATTAAGGCCTGGTTCATTATCTATGAGGACACGTTTAGCTTTGTGTCACATGATAAAAAAATCAATATATAATGGTTTATTATGGAAGAGGCCAAGGGATTACATATCACTTTGGTCAAATGTGTAATAATGGCCAAGGTCTAGATGTAGAACTAAAGCTTTGAATTTGTATGGTGTAATGTCATTTGGCACTTGGGATTGGCCTAGGAGTTCTATAAGGATATTCTTGTGGATGGTAGATGTACATAATAAATCTAGGATAAAAATTTGTGTTGATGTCTTTTAAATTTATTCCATAATGGCATATATTTTTTTATTAATAGAGGTAATTTGATTACTCTTAGATGGCATATTAGGTTGGATTGGCTCATTAGTAGAGGGTTGCAGGCCTAGAATGGTGATTTTAGACCACTGAGTTGAGATTACAAAATGTATATTGGGTATAGGACTATCATAACTATAAAATTATAGAGATGGGATAGAGAGGATAATTTTTGGTTGTTAGTTTTCTTGGTTGTAATCATAGGGCAATGAAGAGTTACCAGTATAATGTCCTGAGATGTTAATCCTTGGTTGCTATTGAGTTTCACTATGATAACATGTTAAGGAAGGATTATCAACATTGGTAAGTTAAATGGTATTTTAGATAATAGTCTTGATATATTGGCATTCATTCTAGGATTGATGGTAATGGTAAAAACATGACCACCCAAAACATGACCTAAAACTTTATTTTAGTCATGTGAAACTATGTGATAGGTCTATTGGTTATTAGGGTCATTGTAGGCTTGGTTTCTTTGATTTAGTGGTTGCCATTATTATTTTTATTGTTGATAATATTGTTATTGAGGATTTTTTTGTGGTATTCACTATTGTTGTTATTATTGATTGGCATTTTTATGTTTTGGAAAAGGATTTTGATAGATACCCAGATTTTGATTGGAAATAGATGTTTGTTTATCCAATTGGATCTTCCCATTTTTTAACGTATTTTCAATGAGGTGATTCTTCTACACATAAAAACATATATAATGTCCTTGAAAATGATGATATTAATATAAATCATGTTGTTCATACCAATATGGACAAGGTATTCCCTTAGGAAAGTGTTTTGGAATTGACTAACTAATCATATTGGCCATGGCTAATTTGTAAAACACTTCTTCAATAAGCTCACCAAGGTCACTAGAAACTCTACAAGTGGGTATTATTCTTGGAGGATGGGTTTTCAAAGGAAGTGGATATATATTTTAAGGATTTGGCCTAGGTTGTGGCATAAACTATGCTTACTAGATAGGCTACATTTGTGGAATAAGCTACATTTGTAGCATATACTAAATAGACTATGTTTTCACCAATTAAACATGAAGAAAATTAGTGACTCCATTAATGACAATATTCTTATTTTAATTGTATAAATTATGTTTTTCATAATTATTAGCCTAAGTAGGTGTGATTCTTACACTTGGATTAGGTTAGAGATTTGACTTGGGCTTGAGTTTTGGTTTTGGTTCTAATTTTGGTTCTTGTTTGAAGAAGACAACTTGATAATCCCTTTGTCTATAAAGGACTTTTCGATCTATATGCCTTTTTAAATTATCTCCTTAAATGTGTGAACACACTAAATCTCCAAGTGATAAGATATTTTAATGTGTAGATTTTTTATAAACATAGATAATAATTTTTTATTTAGTAGAGCATGGGTAAAGTGACTAGAAAGCTCTCTATATCTATAAGTAGCTTGCAAAGTTATCACCAAATTTTTGCTTAGCCCAACTTAAACCCACTCTTTAAATATCATGCTTGAGTTTATAGGAGAATATTATACAAACTTATTTGAAAGATCATCAAAGTTAGATACTAAACTCTTTGGTAACTTAAGATCCAGTCCAAATCCTATCTAGCTATACTTTGAGGAAAAAGATTAAGTAGGTAGATGTCATTATAGGCCTCTAGTTGGAAAGTGACAAAAAAATCTCGTAGATGTTATCTAGGGTCTCCTTTACCCTTATACTTGTCAAATCTAGGTGGATCATAACCTAGCTGAAATGGTATCTAGAGATACTCCATGTTAAATGAGTATGAACACATGACATATAATTTAAATTTCTTTTTTTGCTTTCCCATCTGAATGGTTGTAATTATATCTTTCATTTGTTGAATTTCTTGGGCTAATAAAATTGATTGCACATTTGGTTGTGGTTATGGATGGGTGGTCAAAGGTGGATTACCTTCACCAGGGTATAGTGAAGGAATGAAATATTATGTAATGTTGGTTTGATGGACTAATCAATTAGGAATATGCATTTGTGCATTGGGATTAGGCTATTGATACTACATGCATTATTGGTAAATATTCTAGTTTGGATTCATAATATGATTTTGGGTCTAAGGGAATTGGGATTATGATAGAAGTATGTGTATTTTTGGGAGGTATTGTGCCTATTGATTTTGAAAGAACTTGTTGTCAACTAGTCAAACCTGGTTGTATAAATGGTACTTATTATTGACTAAGGCCCTGTCTTTGAATATGTGGCACATGTTGAGTAAATGCAAACTATTGCCTAATTTTCTAGATGTTGGTACCTCTTTCTTGAACAAACACCTATTATGAACTAGATGTTTTTTGGGTGTTTGGTATTTTTCATTAACCAATAGGAACACATTATTGATTAAATAATGTCTATGATTGTTGAGGTACATTGGTCTGGGACTGTTGAGGTATATTTATTACTACCTATTGAGATAGGATAACACTAATCATTTATTGAGGTAAAACATTGGCTAGCACTTGATTACTTATCCCCTTCTATTATGTGCTTGAAGAAAAAACTAGTTGAGGAGTGGGAGTAACTTTCTATGGTTGGAAACTAGTCATTCATGCCCCTTGTTAAGAACCACTCATGGTATTTAAAAGAGGAACTTTTTATATATTATTTGGTTTTACATTTAACCCACCTTGGCCTAAATTAGAAGACACATGTTATCCATTGTATTTGGCATATGGTCCTGAGTAGAAGCCACAATCACTTCCTCAATCAGTGGGACATTAAAATTGTCATATACTAAATTAATTTGGGTAAATGAGTCCACACCTAGATTAACATGACCCAATAAATCAATTGGTACTCCTATTGAAGGAGTTAACTCTACAAGCAGGGTATTCAATATGGAAATAATGTTAAAATATTATGCTAGATTAATATAAGTTTAACATGTTTATTGAATTCTCATGAATTTTTATACCATGGGGCCCTTTCCCTTTGTAATAATATTTGGATCTTGGTTTGAGATTGGCATAAATGCCTAAGGGTAAATAGTAGAGGCTTATTTGATGGTTCTAGTATAAGGTACATTATGAGGCACTCTAACTAGAGTAACTAAATTTTCATGAATAAAATCTTCTAAAAAAATGGACCCATATCTATGGATCTAACAAAAACTTCATCCTTGTTTTCAAGCAAGTGACGACTAAAAAATTATGGGTCATAGGTTGATGGCATGGTAATATAGTAAGGCTACTGTTGGACTTGTTCGATGATAGATGACACACTAGCAAGGTTTCTTGACCTAGATAAGGAGGTATATTAACCTGGTAGTATGATAATAGATATTGTCCTTGTCATACATATTAATTAGTATAAGTATAATATGGATCCATCTCACAAACTATGTCATCACCATAAGGGTCTTAAACAAATGCATCATTTATGATTACACTTTTGTAATTTAGATTTTACATGGTCCCATTACATGTGTAGTGAGATATATTTGAATCCATAACTAACATCTCATGAAGAAAAGGTTTAGAGTTCACAAAACTCTAGAAATGCCATTTAGAAAAGATTGTTCAAATCTTGGTACGTCTTGAAACTTGATCTAGATGGAAAACTCAACCTATTATTACGAATAGATTAAACTTGGCCTATAATAGATAATTTCTCTAAAAATGCTTAATGGAAAGCTTGGTGTCAAATATATCCAAGGTGTAAGGTCTTTCATGGAAAAGGTCAAATGAAAGGAAAATTTTAATCCTAGTCTTGGTAAAGTGTTTCAAACAAATCTAGGTCTAAATTTAAAAGGTGTTAGGCCTTTGGAAATAAGTCACAAAGATATAATTAAAGGCATGAACTATATCTAAAATTTTTAAGGCAGTGATAGGTCTTTGTTAAAAATGCACAAAAATTGACTTTAAAACAAACTAGGTCTAAAAACTTTAAAGTAAATGCTAGTTTTTTGGTAATAAGGCACAAAGTTAAACTTTAAAACATACTAGGTCGAGGTAAAAAAATGAAATTAATTTAACTCTAAGGCAAACAATTCAAAACACTTTGGATCAATATTGGCAGATGGATTTTAAAACAAACTTGAATTTGTTATGTTACATTCACTCTAGGTATACACAAAACTAATTGGGAAAGTTAATCTCAAGTAATCAAAATAAGAGCAATGAGTAAAGCATTCAATCCCAAGTGATAATCAAGGCTCTATTGTTAACTAACCATGTTTAGAGTTATACTTAAAAATAGATTTTTGATATTAGTTCAAGTCAAAAAGTCAATTCAAGGCATATAGAAAGAAACCACTTCTTAGGTATATTCAAAGGGGTCTTCAAAGCAAACTCAAAATTAGTCTAAGTTACATAATTCAAAGGTAAGAGCTAAACACCCAAGCCAAAATTAAGCAAGACATAGGTGTAGACTAATTAATTTCAAATCTGAATTCACAAGACAAATTTCAAACTTGGTTTAAAAGAATTGTATTTTTCAAAGGGAGAACATCCTAAACCCAAACAAACAACATAACAACACCATTTTTATACCAAATGCATAGATGGTTTTGAACTTGATTTGAAACAAGGTAATGTTTGTAGAATAACATGAGTAATGTAATGATGTTAATTAAATCAAAAATATGACAATGGTTTTGTATTCAAAACTCTAAGGAAAATACTTGGGACAAAATGGGTAGTGTAACAACACCCTCTTTAAACAAGTGACACACATAAATGTTTTTGGATAAATATTTTAAGTTAAAAGTGTGATACCAAATGGATAAAATAACACCTCTTGGGAGAAATTGTGATAAAAACATGTGATGGTTATGACTCATTTTAAAGAAAAAACAAATAGTTTCTAGTCTCAAAACACATATATAAATCATACAAAATATAAATAGCCCAAATGGCTCATCCTATCCCTATAATAGATACCAATGTGCATAGCTTCTATCAAAGTTTCCACTGATATACCAATGCTTCTGAGGAATTAAGTGTTAATCTAAAAAATTAAAGTACAAGTGTAGGTAGAGTTTTATGCCCCCTCTATCTCTCAAACATTGGTACATGGCATGAACTTAGAGTGAGGAATGTTCAACATTTATAAATAAATTCCATAGAAAGTGGGGTTGATTAAAAATATGTAAGTTCCAAATGTACTAAATGGTCCCAAGTATGGCTAACACAAGGGTTCAATCATGTCAATTGGGTTCATTCTTGCTAACTTACTATGCAAGGGTCTATTCCTTTGAATAGTAACTCCATCCATATACTACTAATTGGAGTACAATGTTTAGCAAGACTTGACCCAAGTTTTCATTAGGATAAAAAAGGGTAGCTACTTAGACCCCCAACAATCCTAGTATCTCATTCCTTGATTTGTATACCCCATCATTGAGTGGGGTTGGTATGATGGTGTGAGATGAAGCCCCAAGTCAAAAAACCCTCAAATAAATCATGGGGAGGATAATAACTCCTACCCATAAGATAAACACATTTAAAGAAAATGGAAATGGAAATACTTTAGAGGCTGATTTTGAATCACCCAAGTCACTGGAAGCTTGGGGAGATCATACACGACTTTATTTTTGACATAACTTTACAAAAAATTATAATAAACCAAGAGCATTTGATCACTTGAGTTCCCTAAAGGGAACAAGGAGAGAGCATACATGCCAAAGTTTGTGATTTCCAAAATAAAATAAAATAATCTAAGTAATGGAAAACTAGCTAAAGAACAAACAAGAATAAAAAAATCCCTTATGAGATTTAACTAAAGATGTAGGCTATTTTTTCTAAGACCAAATTGAAATGTGTTTGAGTTTTTTTGGCCCATTGGCCATGTTTGAACTTGTAAAAATATTGGAAATGATAAAATACAAATTTTTAATTTATTTTTAATCACCTTAACCAAATGTGAATGAGTTTTAACCTTTTTAAAATTTGACTTTGTAAAAAAAAATTGACTAAAAAACATCCAAACTTCTTATTTCTTAGCTCAATTCTATATAAACATGATTGGCAGATTAATTTTTATTTAATCCAAAGTGAGACTCATATAATTTAGCTTAATAAAACACAAAATTTAGCTCTCAAATTTTTTTAAAAATAGATAAATCATTGACAATTCCTATATGGATCATTGTTGATATCTATGATTGACACTGATTTATCATGATCATCACCGATCTCTATAATCATACCAAAGAGAGACTTGATTTGAAATTAAAAAACACTTGATAACCCTCTTTATAACTCAACTTTATTACTATCATACAAGAATAAAGTTAGATAGGCAATAAATAGATTGTTAGGCACTAAAAAAGCAATAAAAAGTTAGATTTTGCTACGTTTCTATTTTTTTGTATTTTGACATAAAGATCATTAGAGATTAATATAGGGATCATCACTAGTTATATCTATCAACACTAATTTTTGTGATCATCACTGATTCTTAAAACTTGGTTGAGGTCTCGAATTTCTTCACTTTATTGGCAATTAAATAAAAAACAGTGCAAAAAAATGGTTAAAAACATTCTAAAAGTAACTAGAAGAGTTTTATGGGGTGCTAGTCCTACCAGGTGTGCCATTAAATGATAAATAGGAATCCAAGAGGGGATTTATTATTATGTTATTATGATTAAAACCAAATAAAAACACACTAATAGACCTAACAGCTCAAGCCTAGACAATCAAAAAGTAAGACAACAATACAAGTAACTTCAATAGAAGATAAAATAAACATTATTTACCTTCTTGGAGAGAAATAATTATATTTTGGCCATGGAAGAATGTGATTATTCATGTGATCAAATATTTTTTAATAGTGGTGTTCCTTGCATTGTCTCTCTTTGTCACCTTGGCAATGTTGTTCATGGATTTAATGCTTCTATCTCTCAACAAATGAGCATTATAACACTACATAACAAGGATCCTTGAAGGTACTTTTACATGATAACATTACACCAAAATATATTATTGAACAATGGGAGAATCCTTGTATTTATAGCCTTTAAAACTAACTCTAATCCAAGTGCAGTTAAGTTAGAATTAGCTAGGGTTAAGTTTAGTTTAACCCTAGTTGAGTTAAGGAGGGGACAATAAATTAATATTTGGGATAGAGATCCCATTTATTAAGCATGGATTTCTATTTTTGAATAGAAGGATTTAAGGGAGATATTTTAAATTACTTGACTTTGAAGATGATGACATCATCATGGCCTTATTTTTATTAGAATTTACTTTTTACAAAATTCATTTTCACTAATTCCACATGGAAATTTCACTTAAGCATGTAATTTTATTTTCTTAGTTAATTCGTTCTACTTAGAATTTTTTCACTTTAGGAATTGTTTGAGTGACTTATTTAATGGGTCCTATTGACCAATTTTGGCCCACATACCAAGCTTCTACTTAGATAAATTAGCTAAGTAGAATCTTGATTAAAATAAATGATCAAAAGATGGAAAAAGCAAGCTTTAAAGATCCAAACTATCTCAAACATCATGTAGAAATGGACAGGTTAGCTTGATTGTGGACTTTATACATATGCTTAGAAATCTTTTCAGGCCAAAATATCACATAGACACGAAGTGCTTCATGACTAAATCATGTCTAAAATTTTCATATCTTGATGAGATTGCTATCTCAAGATATAAGTCTTTAAAGTTGAACTTGTAAAGTGGGACGTGCATGTAGATGTCAAGTTTAAGCTATGACAAGTAACCATTTGAATTCAAATATTCTTAAGTTTAAACATATGGCTGATAAGTGGTAGATTTCAAGTTCCCATATGATGATCTAATAGTGTGTAGTGACTAACAAATCTAGTGGGTCCAAGAAAATTAATGATGCATGATCTATCATACCAAAGTAGATCAATGATGAGTAAAAGGTCAACTAGTTAGTGGATCGTAAGATTGAATGTATAGTTGTCAAGTGTCATAACCATGGAAACTAATAGGTAAATAAATAGTACATGTTTGAGCTATGTAAATGAAGATTGACAATGCATGACAACGCAAATCCAATAGTGCCTATCCAATCATGGGGATGTTGATTAAAAATAAATGAGAGGTCAGAGAGTCAATGTATCTTGGGGATGAATGTGAAGATACCACATGGCACAAGTGAAGGAATGGATGGACTAACTGGAGGACCTTAAGGATCAATGAAAAGAAGATAATTGGTATAATCTTGAGGACTCAGATTAAGATCGATGACCAATGTCAAAAGTTTAAAGCTAGGGACTTCATAAAGAATAATTATGACCTAGGTCAAACCAAGATCAATGTTTCAAAGGGTTGTGTCACCATTAGAACTTGGTTGAATACCATGAAGCAAACATAACCATATAGTCAAGATTTTTCATACCAAATATTTATTGCCATTAAAGTTTAGAGCCATGATAGGTTTATATAAACCTAATATAGTCTAGAACAAAGTTATGTGAGTTATGGATCTTCATAAATATTATAGTTATATGAAAACCAATAGATGTATTGGTTTTCAATATATAGTAAACCTATGTTTAGGTTTGGAGTAGGGGTATATATAAACAAGATATGGAAGAGTGTCTTATCTTATAAAATAGTGATATCCTCGATAAGTAGGTACTTATAGCTAATTAAAATAGATATAGGCATAGATTTATCAAACCCAAGGATATGAGGATTTTGTCCTTATAATGAAGCCAAGTGGAAGGTGGCGTAGAAGTTCAAGGCTAAATTTTAGGGATTTGAGAGTGTAGGTGGAGCATTAAATTATTTTTCAAAACCTTTAATGATTTTTATTTCTTGATAAGATCATGACTCATGATCTTCAAAATAAATGCTTGTCTTCTAGTGTATTTCTCAGCCAATGAGAAGAGCTTGAATAATATTAGAGTAAATGAAGGGTAATTTTTAAATGAAGGATCAATCTTGATTGGGTTAAAATGTGGTGGAGATTTCAGAAAAGGTGGACATATCTCATTGATTGATTTTTTTATTCATGTTCTTCCTCTCTCTCTTTGCCTTTCTCTATATTACCCATTATTTCCCATTTGTAAATGATCTATCTCAGATTCTCTCTCATAAGGAATATTTGATCTTGAAGAGTAGGGGACTCTCTGAGATATTTCAAAATATGCTCATCTTGATTAGGCTAAACCCTATCAATAATTTTTAAGAACTACCTCTTAATGTAATAAAGGAATTTCTTTACCTATCTCTTGCTTTGGATCTATGTTGAGTGAGTTTTGCATGATGTCATTATGAAAGAGAATATTCCTCATCCATTTTCCTCATTTTTGACATTCTTTAGAGTGTTTTCAAGCTATTACAGGTTTGGATTAGTGTTCTTCTTGAACCTAGTCCATGAAACACTTATGTAGTTAACTAGATTGTGAGATTATGTGAATGAGCATTATCTTGTGTTGATATAGTGTGGGTTAAACATTATGGGAGTTTCTCATTTTTATTTGGTGCATCACATAGTGAAATTTATTATGATCCCTTCCCCCTTTTTAACCATTTTATTAGTAGTGTTATTAGTTAATGTGATCTATCAAGAGGAAGTCAGCCTTCTCCACAGGTTCAACCCTATCATAAGATACCCACAAATTGGGGTTGTTCCCATATTATGATTGGGTGTGGAAGATCCTAAAGAAATATTTAAAAAAAGTGAAATATCATATCATAATATTTTATGGAACACCTAGTGGGACTTTAATGCATTTTACATCTCATTGAAAGGTTTTTGGTGTTTCCTTTTAGTGCAATCAACCTTTGGAGGCACATTTGGAAACAATAATAGCAACTCCACTACAAACATCAACTTGTATAAGCAACCTAGGTGCATAATCACCATTATTTAGTATGTATCATCCCCCATTTTAGTAAAATGAATGTTTTTTCATTCCTTATCCTTAATATCAAATTAGCAATGTTCAATGATTCACCCCAAGTATCCCTTAAGATTTAATGTATTAGTGTTTTCAAAATTTTCCTCTCTCTAGTCAACCAGAAAAGAGCCTTAGGGAGATATGGATTGATCTTGAAAAAAATTAAGAGATGTTGATAAGGAAGAAGAGTACTATAGGCAACAACAAAATCTTAAACACCAAGCTTATGTTCAGGAGTAGGATTTGAGGTTTTAAGAAGAATACTTAGTTAGGCAAGACCAAGCCAGAAAAGAAAATAACTATCAATTACTCTTAGGAATGAGATTAGTAAATATTAGAACCAAATTTCCCTCTCCTACTTATGTTTATGTTCAAACCCAACCCCCTAGTAGACCTCGTCAAGTCTCATCCTCATCAAGATCCAAACAATTCATAGAAAACCATTCAACTAAGGACCATGTAGCCATCCCATCTTGGATCTTCTCCTGTGACAATGAACCTAACTATGTCATAACCTCTCTTGTGAAACCACCCTATCCTAAAACCATTTAGGAAAAGGATAAGGTGGCTAAGACTTATGATTTCTCCTCATGGAAATCAATCAAGGAGGGCACAAAGAAGAGAGAGGAAGTACTAGCTGAGGTAGTCTAGGAACTAGTTCAACAAAAAATGGTAATAGCTCAACTTAATGAGATTTCCATAAAAAAGTTCCATGACTATATCTCCTTCCCCAAAGAATCACCAAAGAGAGCCTTCAAAGTCTTTAGCTGGAAGGATACTCTCCTGAGTTACAAGCAAGGTAAACTTATTTACCCTCCCACTATCACCCTCTTAGATAAAGAACATGTTTTGAAAAGAATAGAGGAGGAGATTTTAAGCATAGGTGAACCTAAATAATACAAAACAAGTGTCTATGATGAGGATATCATGATAGGTAGCCCAATCCATTTAGAGGAGGACAAATTAAGTTTGGGCCAGCTATTATGGCATGGCTTTAAAATTGATGAATTAGAGTCTAAAGATAGTATTGATGCCTTTATATTTTAAGGGAGGTGTATTTAAGATGTTTCTAAGATCAAAAGGAATCTTGATTTATTTCAGGAACTTCCATTTGGTATGGGTAACGATGAAGATGAGTAAGAAATAGAGAAAAAAGAGGATCAAGATGAAGTATATAAATAGTTGTACCATGACCTAATAGACCAAATAGAGGTTATACACTAGCCTATGCCTCTTCTAGAGCATGAAAGTGAACTTGAAAATCAAGTTGAATAATGTTACTGGTCTCAAGATGAATTGTCTATTGAAGGTAGTACTGATGTGTTTAAAAATGAAGGAGATGGTTAGATCCATAGCCACAAGAACATGACATTTTAAACCTTAGATGGTTTGATGAACCACCATGTGTATCCTTTAAAATTAATCAAAGAAAGGATGATGTTGACTTTGGCATTGCCTCGAATGACCAAGAGGAAACTACCTTTTGGGATGACTTAAATTTTTTTTGCTAAAGCCTAGACAATTAACCTTCATGTTTAAAGGAGCTCTCAGATGAGGAGGTTTTAGGTGCTCATATAGTCCATTTTAGAGAAAGAATTAAATAAACAGAATAATATGTCTACATTGGAGACATGTTTATCCCATTTCATCCTCTTGAGAGCATGCTAAAAGAGTCAACAATCAGGCATCTTATCTCACCTATTATGACCTTTCAAAATTAAGGTGTTTTTCATCCTAGTCTACCAAAAGTGAGTGATTCTAAATATTTTCCATTTGATCTAGGATGAAGATACTTGTAAGTTACAACCCTGTACATATTAGAATAGTTTTTTTCCTCTAAGTGCCTTGTGTACATTTTTTTCTTATTGTGTTTTTCCTTTTCCAAAGTTCCTTGGGCACTTTTTTCGTTTGGTTTATTTTTGTTCCTATTGCCTCAAGAGGATCTTATCCAAAGGGGAATCCTTGCATCATTTCATGTCAAATAAGAGAAAATATTTATGGCTTCATGCCTAATGGATCAGATAAGGTAACTAGTGTGGGTTCTTAAGTATAGTAGGCATGCTTCCCTATGAGTCACTAAAGATGTTGGTCAATTTTGGACCGCATACCAAGCTTCTACCTAGATAGATTAGTTGAGAAGAATCATGATTGAAATAAATGATCAAAAGATGGTAAAAGCAAGATTTGAAGAGCCAGGTCATCTCAAACATCATGAAGAAATAGATTGGTCAGCTCGATTGTGCATTTTATAAGTATGCTTAGATAGCCTCTCAAGCTAAAAGATCACATAGACATGAAGTTTTTCATGCCTAAATCATGATCTATAAATTTTGTATCTTGATGAGCTTGATATCTCAAGATATAGGTCTTTAAATTTGAATTTATAGAGTGGGACATGCATGCAAATGTCATGTGAAAAGCTACAACAAGTAACTATTTGGATTTAGATATTCTTGAGTCTAAATGTGTGGTTGACCAGTGTCAAGATCTCAAGTGAACATATGAATATCTAATGGCACATGGTGATTAACAAATCTATTGGGTCCAAGCTGATCAATAGTGCATGATCCATTATACCAAAATAGATCAATGACAAATGAAAGGTCAACTAATTAGTTTCATGATTATGGTATCTACTAAGTAAATAAATGGTACACATTCAAGCCATGTAATGTAATATTGATAGTGCATGACAAATTAGATCCAATGGTGTTTATTCAATTATGGGGATGTTGATCAACAGTGAGTGAGAGGTCAAAGATTTAGTGTATCCTAGGGATGAATGTGAAGCTACCACATGACATAAGTGAAAGAACAAATGGAATTATTGTAGGATCCTGAGGATCAATGCCAATAAGACAAGTTTCATAATCTTGAGGACCTAGATCAAGATTGATGGCCAATGTCAAAAGTTAAAAGCTAGGGACATCATAAAGAATAATTATGACCTAGGTCAAACAAAGAGCAATGTTTCCAAGGGCTATGTCACCCTTAGAGATCAGTCAAATACCATTAACCAGACATATCCATACAATCAATATTATTAATGCCAAATTTATATCACCATTAAAGTTTAGAGGAATGATAGGTTTATTTAAACCTAATATAGTCTAAAATAAAGTAATGTAAATTATAAACCTTCATCGATATTATAACTATATGAAAAAAAATAAATGGATTGTTTTTAAATCTATGGTAAACCTATGTTTAGGTTTGGAGTAGGGTAAGATATAAAAAAGATATGGAAGAGTATCTTATCTTTCAAAATAGTCATATCCTTGACAAACAAATAATTACAACTGCGTAAAATAGATATAGTCATGGCTTTGTTAGGCCCAAGGATATGAGGATTTTGTCCTTATAATGAAACCAAGTGGAAGGTGGCATAGAAGATCAAGGAGCCATTTTGGGGCTTAGAGAGTGAAGGTAGAGCATTAAATTCTTTTTCAAAGACTTTAAATATTTTCTTTTCTTGATAAAATCATGCCTCGTCATCTTCAAAATAGATTTTTGTCTTCTAGTGTATTTCTCAACCAATGAGAAGAGCTTGAATACTATTGGATTAAATGAAAGCCAATTTGTTGATGAATGATTAGTCTTGCTTGGGTTAAAATGTGGTGAAGATTTTAAGGGTGGTGATAGATCATTGATTGATTTCTTGATGCATGCTCTTCCTCTCTTTCTTTCCCTTTCTCTATATTAACCATTATTTCCCATTTGTAAATGATCTCTCTCAGATTATAGAATCTCATAATGACTCTTTGATATGGAAGAGTAGGTGACTTTCTAAGATATTGCAAAATATGTTCATCTTGATTAGGCTAAACCTTGTAAAGAATTTTTAAGAACTACCTCTTGATGCAATAAAGGACTTTATTTACCTATCTCTTACCTTGGATCTATGTTGAGCGAGTTGTGTATGATGACATTATGAAGGAGAATCTTACTCATCTATTGTCCTCTTTTATGACCTCCTTTAGGGTGTTTTCAAGCTATTATAGGTTTAGATTAGTGTTATGCCTGAACCTAGTCCATGAAACACTTATGCAGTTAGATTATGAGATTGTGTGAAATAACATTATCTTGTGTTAATCTAGTGTGGGTTAAATTTTATGGGAGTTTCTCATTTTTATTTGGTGCATCATCTAGTTAACTTTATTAGGATTCCTTTCCCCCTTTCAAACCCTTTTCTTAGCAGTATCATTAGTCTAGGTGATCCATCAAGAGGAAGCTAACCTTCTTCAAAGGTCCAACTCTATCATAGGATACCCATAGCCTAGGGTTGTTCCCATATTATAATTAAAAGTAGAGGATCTTGAAGAATTCTTACACAAGGGTACAATCCCATGTCACAACTAGTCCAAATGCCAAACTATCATTATATTAGGTCACAAGTTGACTAGAGATGAATCTACGAGAGGTTACTATTGTGTATAGGATAATACCCAAAATAAGAATACCTTAACATTATTCTGAGCACTAATGTCTGATGTGTAGATGATATTAGGACATTTAGAAATTCTTATGCTTAATTTGCACTATTTAGTAGAAATCAATTTGAAGTCTGATTGGAACATAGTTGTGGCCAAAATGGGATGTTTACAGTTTGCCCCTATTTGGGAAATGTTGCAAGATACAAGCATAATAACGTAATTTAAAATAATGAAAAAGTCATTAATTCCTTTTTTAATTCCCTAGAAATCAATGGATGAGCCATGGATTCCCCCTCGAGAGAGTGGGAAATAAATAAGGTTGGTGAATATTACATCAAAAATAAGGAAATGATGAAACCTATAGGTAATAAGGGTAGAAATACTAATTTTCCCAATATTCATTTATAATCAATGGCAAAATTAAATAGGAAAGATAAAAATAATTATTTTCATAAAGATGGTTATAATCATCAGTATAGTGAGGTGCCCTAGTAGGGTAGATGAAAAGAATGATTTTCCTAAAGGTGGTTATAATCATTGGCATAATGAGGTTCCCTCGTAGGGAAAATAAAAAAGAATTATTTTCCTAAAGGTGGTTATAATCATTGACATAGTGAGGTTTCCCAATAGGGAAAATGAAAATAATGATTTTCCTAAAAGTGGTTATAATCATTAGAAAAATCAAAATGCCTTAGTAGGGTAGATAAATTTAAAAATATTGATTTTCCCAAAGGTATTTATAATCATTGACATAATTGTGTACCCCAATAGGGTAGATTGAAGTGATATAATTCATCTTTACCCTATTAGGGTAAATTAGGAAAGGGTCTTATGTACAAAATCTATACTCAATAAGTAAGACTAAGCCATCATAGAGGATACACATAAATTTGGGATACCTAATACTATGGTGATGCACATCCTAACTAGAAGGGATTTATATTTATTTGTGATTTAATTACTCTACATTTAGGTAGTCTTAGGGTAGGTCAAGAATTTTTATAGGTGTGAACAAGGAGAAGTACTAACCACTTCATTGTTTGAAATATTCTCTGGCCTGATTTTGATATAGTTTGGGATATTATATATTATAATCATAGAAAACTATAATAATAATGTGTATTTAAAGCATATAAAACTCATTTTAAATTCAATTACTAATCACTTAGATGTAAGATATGAATAATCAAATCTAAAGTGAATATACTACAATAAACTAAATGTAGGAACATTCACTAATTCATAACTTAAGTACAAGATATGTGTAATCAAGACTCAAGTATAACTAAAGTGTAAGAATCCTATAACAAGAAAATAAAAAAAGGAAAAAAATAAAAATAAAATAAAACAATTAAAAAACAAAAACAATAACAAACAACAAAACACTAACAAATAAAAATAAATAAACAAAAAAATGCTAATAACTAAAAATAAACAAACAACAAAACATAAATAAAAATATACAAACAACAAAACATCAATAAAAATAAAAAAAATGGCTAAAAACAATACAACAACACAAACAAAAGAAAAATAATAATCTAAAGTAAGGAAGTAAACAAACTATTCTAAACATACAAAGGTAAAATACAAATAATGGTTAATCACAATGTTAGTATAAATAAAATACAAATTTTTCATGCATGTGTAATAGAGGTGTTAATCTTGGAGATAGGGTGACCCCTAAGATAGATAGCAATGACTTAGGTATAAAACCAAGAGAAAAAAAGACATAAAGTTTCTCCTAGGATATACAGAATAATGACAAAGGCAAGAACAAAATTGGGGGTAATAGAATGAAAGGAAGGGGTAGCCAAGATAACTCTAGATGTATTGGGAAAGTGGATGTTGCATACATAGTTCCATGAACAAAATATCCAACATGAAATTTAGGCCAAATTTAGTTCTCCCAGGATATGGGATACAACAAAATGATGATATATAAAACATGATTGAGTTGTATATAAATATGGGAATGGTCTAACAAATTGGTAAGTGCATATGAAAATAGAGGGATGAGATTCACAATCATGAAAATGTTAGCACAAATAAATTATGCAAGCATGAGAGTATGGTTTAGGCTAAAACTACACTAAAAGAAAATAGGAAATCACTCATACATGAAATAGGTTTACAATTATTACTAATTCTAATACTAAGAATGAGAATAATCTCACAAAATAATGAGATTGTAAAAGGCCTATACTCATAAAATGGCGAGAGCATAAATTACTCAAAAAATGGTGAGATTGATAGTGGAGAAAAACATAGATGAAAGAATGATCCAAGAAAATGGTGAAAAACATTAATCACTAAAATTGGTTAAGCTGACTCCAACTACACTAGGCAATTGGGTGTTGCCTATGTAGTCCCATGAACACAAGGTCTAAAGTGAAATTTAGAGCAAATGTAGTTTTCCCATGATATGGGATGAAATTTCACCTATGGAAAGCTTGTGGAGTAGTTGCATGGGGTTAAATGGCTTTAGGATGGTTTGATAGGGTATATTACCTCCATGTTATTATCATTTTATAGTCAATTAGGGGGAAATCCTTTGTGAATGATTGTTAAGAAGAAAAACACCTCTAAACCCTGCTAAAACCCCAAACAGAACCTAATGTTTTATATTGCTTGTTTAATGGTCTCTAATGCACTTCAAATTCCTTGGAAACACTTTGATGATGTTTGTAAATATTATAGGCACTTGTTTTATCCCTTAATTAGCATGTGTAAACAAAATGAATGCATGAAAATGGCCTTAACACTACCTGTTTAAGCCTATTTATAGGTGTCTAATTGTGTTTGATCTTATTGATTAGTGGAAAAGAACTCCTAGGCCTAAGAAGATATCTAACAATCTTTAAACAATAATTCAAGTGATCTTTAGATGATGTGATATGTTTCAAGTGCTAAACTAGACCAAGATGAAGGTTGTCCCTTGCTTTCATGAGGTGATTGATGTTTTGAGGCCTTCTTAAGTTCATTTGAGGCATGAAAACCTTCATAACACCCTTGTAGATAGATAATAACATTCTTAGAGGCCTCTTAATGTCATAAGTAAGTCTATTGCAATAGTTTCATGTAGATTTGAAAGGCTTACACATAGGCAATTTATTATTCTCATGTTGTTGAAAGTCCTTAAGGATGGTAATAGTCATTGGTCAAATTTAAATCTTGTTCATAGAATTATTCAACTCTACACCATCCACTTGAAGGCACTAAGGAAAGGTAAGGCTTGGATAACTTGTTTTTAATCTATAGAAAGCCTAAAGAGAAGTCTTAATAAGCTTAAAGGAGTATTAGATATTTATTATACCAAGCGTTACCCTATGAGACCTTATAATAGGTGAACCTACCATTAAATATCCTAAGGAACCTAATTCAGACCTATAAAACTAGACTTGAGATTGCTTAAGTGTGAGAGAAAGGTGTCAAGGAGACAAAATGCATTTAGAGACCATGAAGGTAACTTTCACTTCTCAATCAAAAAGGAAAGGGTAGTTTCAAGGAGGAAAAGTGAATCATAAAATTCAAGTAATAACTCCTATGCCACCTCATGAGATCATCATCTAAAAAGAATAAGACATGTTGAAGAAGATATGACATGATAGTTACTGGAGTTTCTTGAATGTGACTAGTCTTATGATAGATATACATTGTTCATGAGCTATTTCCTATGTTTGCCTTCTCTCTCTATCATTTCTTATATATTTAACTTAAATGAAATTTTAAGGGTCTTAAATATGAGTATGGTGAATCCCTACTCAAGTTAACACTTATTCTTACCTTTTGGGATGAAAAATAAGTTGGTTTTAGCCTTCTTCAAGCTTTTTTTTAGTGTATGCTTGTGATAATGCATGATTGATAGTGGTATTTCTATAAATACCTCTCTTTTTTCCTTTCACCCTTACCTTTTTTCAATTAGGTTGACTCTTTATATGTTAAATTAAGTATTGTAGCTAGTTGTGTAGGGAATTAGATGTGGTATATACCATTAGTGTCAATTTAGTTCACTCTTAGATCTCCATCCTAATTCATGCATCACCAAACACCTCCATGTTGAAACACTGATTCAAGGAAAGCCTCAATTTGGAATTATCAGGTTTGATCAGTCTTTATTCACTTCAAAAGTACATAGGTAAGTGGAGGTCAAGATTTTGGTGTACCACCCATTTTAATTTCACATCTCTCTCTCCTTTTACATTCCAATTGATTAGGATAATGTTATTTTTAGTTGTTGTATTAAGGGATCCAACCCTATCTATAGGTTCTCTCTAGTTATAGGTCACTCACAAGCTTAGAGAGAACCTATTGTGTCAATTGGGTGAAGAAGCCTAGAAATAATCCTCTTCAATGGTGCAACTCAAAGTGATAACAATACCATTGGTATACACCATTTTTACATGTAGACATATCTAAGGTACATATGATATGTAATGTGAACCTAATATTATAAAATCAAATTTGTTTCATATTCTAAACACTTTCAAGGACTGTCATCACCCACTAGGTTGGACTTTTAAAGACTATATTAAGCCAATCTACCATAGTAGTTGGTTTTATTTTTGGTATGGTTGAGATGATTAAATCACTCAATATTTCCATGTTTATAAGTTGTACCTAATTATATCATCCAACATCACCAATTTTATATTGTGCATTGACTTGGTTCACTCACACTCACTAGGTTATAAGTATTATTAGGTTACACAATTGAGTTAATCTCAATTGTCAAGTGGAAACTCATCTTTTTTTCAAGGTTAGGGTTATGTGACTTCCAATATATCTCTTTATCTCTTTATGCATATGCACTTTCCATATGTATATTTGTCTTAATATTAGTTTTAGTGATTCATAATGATATATCTTTCAAATCAAATTTCCAAAAGGTAAGATAGTTACACCAATACACAGGTGTATCTAGTTCCCTAAATTCATCCCATTTTAAAATGAAACATATCCTAATGGTTAGCCTAAGTGATTTAATATGAGTGATTAGTCCAAAAGGAGTGATATAAATATAAGATCAACCCTCATTCATTCCTCACCTATAAATACCTAGAACAGAGCAAAAATCTTGAAGGTAACTTATCAAAAGTACTCTATCATATAGTTAATTCATCAAAGCTTCCATATTTTAATACCATTCATATGTAAAACACATATACAAGTCTAAAGCAATAAAGGAGCATCCCATGATCCCTATTTGACAAGTTACAAGCTAGGTCACTATCATACTTTTTGACAAATATTATATGATTTAAACACAAGCCAAAACATAGGGGATAACTACATACATCTGAGGCCCTCTTCAGAGTATTGGTTATATAGGCAATACCCACTTATACTGGGGTCTTTGTGCAAACTTGAAACCATGTTCCCACTAACCCATTTCCCCCAATTATCACTATGAAGATGAAAAATAGGGTTTTACCATTTCATAAAGAGTGATAGTAAATGACCTAGATATGAATGCACTAGAGTGAAGGTGAAGACAAACCTAAAATCATATAGATGGTAGCATCATATTTTTAAAAATATTCCATACATGACACTAGTGTTGAACCTAGACAATAACATCAATATAACCATCCTAAGATATTGTTACTATCTATAGATCTAGAAGAATAAAAAACAAAATATGTGTGGCCAACTTATGGATTACATACCTCTTTTATTTACTTGTTACATTTCTATATGTTCTTAGATAGGTTGACTTATGGAATAACCTTGGCTAAGTAGATTATATATAGGAGGTAGTGGTTAGTCTTTAATCATCATGTTAAGTATTTTGTTATTAATGCACTGTTGTGGAGGTTTCCCCCTCAATGTGGATTTTCTATAATATCCAATATTTTTTTCTATTGTCAATTATCATTGTGTAATCTCTCATATTTTCTTATTCTACATAATATAAAATCATTCTATTTGAATATCTAAGTAATTTCATTACAAGTGGTATTAGAGTTTTGATTTCGGCAAGTTTCATATGGCATTTTTTAAAGATCTATCAAGGCATGGCTTTTGGGAGTGGTGAAAGAAAAAAAACATAACTTGCAATCTAGGAAGAATTAATTTTTTTTGTCAGCACAGTATTGCTCAAAATGATTTTTTGAAAAAAATAATTTAAAAAAAGTGTTGAATTTGTTTTCCCCTTGCACACTTGTAGTCATTAGATTCATCTCAGTGAGATGATCACAATGGTAAATTCTATCAGTACACTTTTTTGGTATCAAAATTTTTACTCTAGTGTGTAAAGGTAATCATTAGATTCATCTTGACAAGGAGATCACAATGGTACCATTTCTTGGTACACTTATTTTTTGGGGTCAAAACCCTCCAAGGGTTTGTTTATGGTATGTCCTTTAACTTAGGGAAGAAAATGGGCACCAAAAAATCCAAAGACTCCTTCTATCGATGACATGAAATCTAGAACTTTAGATCTGGTGATTTCTTAGGTTTAAGAGGACATAAAAAACTTGGTGAGGAATGATGAAATTGTCATAGTCTAAGATGATGTTTCATGGATTCACATAGAGATTAATGGGGTTCACAGTGAATTGTATCATATCACTATGCAATTGGATGCCCTCACATCTCAATTTTGGCTTAACAACCCTCCACTTTAGCATTTAAATCATCCTTTCAACAAATTACATGCTAGTATGAAATCAATGTTTCCAAAAATGGACATTCATAAGTTTGATGGTAAGGATCCTCTCACTTGCATTACCCAAATTAAGAATTTAATCGAGCTGCATCAAACCCCTAGTTCTTAGAGGGTGATGGTGGCATCCCTTTATATGAAACTTGAGCAATTCATTTGGTATCACTGGTTATGTGCTCAAAAGAAAAATAATGGTGCTCCTATTAAATGTATTATTTTTATTGAGGAGTTGACAGCTTATTATTAGAATAATATCTTTGAGAACTATTTCAGCCAATTAACCAAGCTACAATAAACATGATTTGTGAAGGACTATATTCATCAATTTTAGAATCTCTCTTTATAAGTAGAAAATATCACTGAGAGAAATTTGATGGATCTATTTTTGGGTGGCCTCAAAGATATCATCCAATACAAAGTTTGAATGTTTAACCCAACATCTATATCAAAAGCTATCCCTAAGACACACATGATAGAAGAAAAATAGATGTTTAAAAGGAAAACTTTCCCTACTGGTCATGATCACAACTTTCCAACACCATCATTTCCATAACCCACCAGATTAACATAATGACAAATTGAGGGGAAGTGAGCCAAAGTGTTGTGCTATGGATGTGAAATAAAATGGAGCAAAGACCATCATTATGCTAAAAAGAAGCTATTTTACATTGAAGGTGCTAATGATGATGAATATGATGTAAAATTACATGATGCAGATGCAGCAATTCCTGAGGAGGAACCTGAAGATTCTCAGCCTACTATTTCATGTCATGCCCTATTAGCTATTTGTACTCCCTAAACTCTTAAGGCGATGGGTTTATTTAAGAAATAGAAGGTCACTATCTTGATTGATTTTGGGAGGACACACAACTTTATCCATAGTAAGTTGGCTACTCATTTGAACTATTTTATTTATCCAACTCTAAAATTTTAGGTTATGATTGTAGATGGTGGTACTATCAACTATTCATGAAAATGTCATAGTATTAAATTAGCCATGGGAGACTACTTATTGGATTCTCCTATGTTTTCTATTCTGATAGGTGGAGTTGATATTATTTTGGGAGTTTAGTGGCTCACCACTTTGGGCACTATTAAGATGAATTTTCAAGAATTATTTATGCATTTTCATCATGAAGAAAGGACATTTGAGCTAAGAGGACTAAAGGTTGAATCTCCCCAAATTGTTAGCTCCCATCAAATGTCAAAGATTCTCTATAAGGGTGCTAAATGATTTGTCGCTTGTTTGTTTTCTATGGAAGTACAACCAACTTATCCATATCCATATCTTGATCTATAATAAATAATTGAGGATCATTATGTGATTTTTGGAGACATGCCAAAAGGACTTCCACCTAGCCACACACATGATCATGCTATCACACTTATTCTTGGTAGTACACCATCCAACATTAAGCCATACATGTATCCTTATGCCCAAAAAAGTGAAATTGAAAAGATGGTACAAGATATGTTGGATGCAAGAATTATTTGCCATAGCCAAAATGAATACTCTTCATTAGTTGTCATGGTGAGAAAGAATGATGACACTTGGAAGATGTGCCTTGACTATAAAGAACTCAACAAATACACTATCAAAGATAAATTTCCAATTCCTATCATTGATGATTCACTAGATGAATTGAATGGTGATCCTTATTTCACCAAGTTAGATCTACATTTTGGGTATCATCAAATCAGGATCCATGATGAAGGCATACCCAAAACCACTTTCAAGACTCATGAGGGCCATTATGAGTTTCTGGTTATGCCTTTTGGCCTAACAAATGCACCATCTACTTTTTAGAGTTTGATGAATACTATTTTTAAGCCATTTTTGAGTAAATTTGTTTTGGTATTCTTTTATGATATCCTCATTTATATTAAAAATTAGGTAGACCATTTGCAACATGTGAAACAGGTACTCTCTATTTTGGAGCAAAGTTAATTATATTGCAAACCTTCCAAATGTAATTTTGGGGCTGGTGAGGTTGAATATTTGGGTCATTTGGTGTCTTATGAAGGAGTGAAAGTAGATCCTAAAGAAATCTAAGCAATGGTGGACTGGCCAATTCTTAAGACACTCAATTAACTTCAGGGATTTTTGGGGCTTACTAGTTACTATCATAGATTTGCCAAAAACTATGGTAGTATTATAGCCCCACTTACTTCTTTGTTAAAGAAAGACTCCTTTTAGTGGACTGATGTAGCTACCCTAATAGTTAAACAATTGAAATTGGCTATGTGCACTACTCTAGTATTGGCCACTCAAGATTTTTATAAGTCTTTTGTGGTTGAATGTGATGTATCTAGGTATGGTATGGGTGTTGTACTCATACAAGAAGGTAAACCAATAGAATTTAAAAGTCATCAACTCAAGGGTAAAAAATATCACAAGCCCATCTATGATAATTTAATGATGGCCATTTTTCATGCATTCAAATAATGGAGACCTTATTTGATGGGTCATCACTTTCAGGTAAAAATTGATCATGATAGTCTTAAATATTTTCTAGAACAAAGGTTGTCATCTGAAGAATAATAGAAATGGGTAACTAAGATGTTAGGCTATGATTTTGAAATAGTCTACAAAAAAGGCAAGGACAATGTGGTGGTAGATGCACTATTTAGAAAATATGAATCAGTTGAGGCATTACTATGTGCCATAATGATTTTGCAAGTAGATTAAATAGAGGAATCATGATCAAAATGGGAACATGATAGTACTACTCATGATTTGATTCAAAATTTTCAACAAGGTTTAGGTGGATTTGAAAAATTCACATGGAAAGGTAATGCATTATGGTATAAAAATAGATTGTACCTATGTAAGAATTCTCTTCTTAAACAAAAAATACTTCAAGAACTTTATGCAACTCCAATTGGGGGTCATTCAGGATTTTTGAAAACCTATCACAGAATCAAGAAGGATTTTTTTGGGGAAGGTATCAAGGGGGATGTCTAGAAATGTGTCATTGAATGTATGATCTGTCAACAAAACAAAGGCAAAACCATCAAAACTCTAGGTCTTTTATAGCCTTTATCTATCCCTAGATAGCATTGGGAAGAGGTATATATGGATTTCATTATAGGGTTACCAATATCTGATGGTCAAAATGTTATCATGGTTGTTGTAGATCATCTTAGTAAGTATGCTCATTTTTGTTCATTATCCCAACCATTTGTTGCTAGTACAGTAGCTTCTGCTTTTCTCAACACAACTCAAAAATTGCATGGGACCCCTAAGATCATTGTTAGTGATAGAGATCCCATTTTTACTAGTAATTTTTGGACTAAGTTATTTACATGTTTAGGAACACAATTGGCTTATATTTCATCTTATCATCCTCAATCTAATGGAAAAATTGAGGTAGTCAACAAATGTCTAGAAGGATATCTCTATTCTTTTGTTTTTGATAAACATGATAAATAGGTTCATTGGTTGCCACTTGCTGAATGGTGGTATAATACTTCTATTCATAGTTATTAAAAAATATCTCCTTTTGTGGCACTATATAGATACCACCCTCCATCCATCACTTTAACCTTGATGGTCCATCCTAAGGTTCATGTAGTTGAAGAACATATTCACCATCAATATGAGGTCCTTGCAAGTTTGTGTGAAAATTTAGCTATGGCCGAGAATTGCATGAAGAAACAAGTAGATCAACATAGAAGTGAGAGGCATTTTTACACTCGTTATTGGGTCTTTATTCACTTATAGCCATACAAACTAATGTCATTAAAGCAAAAAAAAAGGATAATAAGTTATCCCCTTAGTATTATGGGCTTGCAAAAAATTGGTAGTGTGGCCTACAAGTTAGATTTTTCTTCATCCACTTGCGTACATACAATATTTTATGTATCATTCCTAAATAAATTCATTGGACACAAAGTTACCATTCAAAAAAAATTACCAAAATTGGATGAGGAAGGTAGAGTTGTTCTTGATCTTGAGGTGATCCTTCAAAGGTGCACCAAGCAACTACATTCCAGAACAATTACAGAATACTTGATCAAATGGAAGAATCTACCATGTGAAGATGCCACTTGAGAGGATGAAGAATTTGTGCAACAATATCCAGAGTTGCCACAATGTTGAGGATAACATTGTTTTGAAGGGGAAGGGCTTGTTATGCCCTTAATCATTGGTGTTTCTAAGGATATGTGTGGTTGACTTGTGGCTTAAATACTTCTTTTATTTACTTGTTACATTTATCTATGTTATTAGATAGGTTAGCCTCTATAATAACCTTGGCTAAGTATACTATATATAGGAGGTAGTGGTTAGTATTTAATCATCATGTTAAGTATTTTGTTATTAGTGCATTGTTGTGAAGGTTACCCCCTCAAAGTGGCTTTGTTATATTATCTAGCATTTTGTTCTATTGTCAATTATCACTATGTAATCTCTTATATTTTATTTTTCTATGCAATATAAAATCATTCTATTTGAATATCTAAGTAATATCATTACAATATGATGATTTTTCAAGAATATCTTTCTAGCCTACTTTCCACTTGTTCTAGATCTAACTACATTAGCATCAAAACAAGCTAAGTACATCACTTCTTTGTCATTTCTTTATCTATCATAGTTATAATTTTCATATTTATACTATCTTAGCATAATAAATTTAATATATAATTATATTTTAGTTTAACATCTAATTGGTCTATTATATATCTATCACCCTTATGCAATTTCATTTATATATACCCATTTAAGATCTTGATAAATCCAATCTAGATCATTTTAGGGTTAAATATTTGGTAGACCCAATCCATGTGAATGAATTTTTTATATGATCTAGGTCTTCCAATCTTCCTAGGGTTGTATTTTTTTGTGATGAGTTTTAGATTTGAAACTTTACCCTAGGGTTTTACCCTTCTCTAGTCATAAGGACTTTGTTTGTTTATACTTGCAAGTGGATTATTCATTGATTGGTACATTTTGATCTCCAAATAGGTGCATTCAAAAATTATTCATAGGTATTTCTACTTATATTATTTGATTGAAAAACCTCTTTTTTTTACCAAAGTTTGGTATGGTTTTTTCAATTTACTATTTGTAATAAATATTGGTATACAAGGCGAATGCTGTACTTATGTTGAAATTAATTTATGGGTTTCATCAAAAATAATATTTTATTAAAAAAACTCTCATACAATTGAAATTTTTTCCTAATTTATATAAATTTTTAATTATTTATTTGGAATATTCTAGGATTTTTTCCTTTGAAGCATTCGACATTGTTTTGCCAATATATGATTAATAATAAATAAATTTCAGATTACTCAAAGGTTTTTCATTATTATGTTGATATAGTCAAACACCTATTTTTTTTCCAAAATGTAGTATGGATTTTCCAAATTTATAAGTTTATTATTTTTAGTAACTTTAGATTTGTAGGCCATATATGTATTTTTGTTTCCCTCTTTTTATGGGTTTGTGTCACTTCCTATTTCTACAAAAAAAACTCTCATATTTTCAAAAATATCAACCAATAGGCTTAAATTTATATATACTTACTATCATGGTTGATTGCTCTTGAACATTTTTATGCCTTTCTTATCATATCCTCATATCTATTTTCAAAACATTTCAAATGGATACAAAGAATTTCCTTCTTCCTCCTAACCCTAAGAATATTGATAGCTTTCATCCCTCTAACTAGGTCTAGGTTATCACTTATCCAAGGGATAAGTTAGAAAACCCTATAATTTCAAATGAAGATAATCAATATTAAATACCTAAGGTTTGTGCTTGAAACCCTAAAGGAATAAATTAGTACCATGCCAAGATAATGCATGAGTTACGAAAGCAAAATTAGTCTATAAATTCAAAGATCAATTAATTAAAAAACAATATTTCATATACAAAGAATCCACATTATGCTAGTGTGAACTATGTGTTTGCATCTTTGCATACTAATTATGTGCTTAATAAAAATCAATATTGGAAACCAAAACCAAAGTCGCCTAATAACAATGATTTTACGCGTGAAAAAAATCATACTGAGAGGTCAAGTGAGATTCCAAGGGACATACTCAAAAATAATGTGATGAAATTACCTCCTATGCATCTTATATGAAAATCCAAATATTATTTTGCATATCATAAAATGCATGGTCAACATTCTGATTGTTGTTTTTAATTGAAAGAAAAGATACAAAATATAACTTCTCCTAAATCAAAAATGCTAAATGAATAAAAATTAGTACCAAAAGATCCTCCAAAATAAAAGGAAAATCCTTTACCAAATATACCTCAAGATCTAAATGATACATAATTAAAGGTGTATAATACTTCACAGCATGTGCCAGTTTCCAATGTTTTAAATTCTCTAAAAGGCATACCAAATATTCCAAAGAATGTATTGGGTGAATAGTTTGTCGACCAGCTAACTAGCGTTCAAAATAGTTCCTATCATCACAGCATAGGGAGATTGGTCATCCAGATGTGTAGGTTTACTACATCACAAGGGGACAGATCTCTCCGCTCATCAAGGGGAGGTTCCCTATTAAATATGCAGAGGTTATATACTATATGTGTGTGTGTGTGTGTGTGTGTGTGTGTGTGTGTGTGTGTGTGTGTGTGTGTGTGTGTGTGTGTGTGTGTGTGTGTGTGTGTGTGTGTGTGTGTGTGTGTGTGTAGAAAGTAAGACACAGGGGTGGGATGAACCATTCATCTCTCTTTTTTCAGAGATGATGCTGATAAACAAGGAAGAAATCTTGGGTGATGGGGAAGATGCTTCTCTTCTTTCAGAAGTGACTTTTAGCCAAGAGCCAGATTCCTTCCTAAATAGTATAAATCCTGGTGCAATGATAGAAGGTACTTTTCTTCTTTCAGAAGTGTTCTTTCAACAGGCAGCAGGAATCTTTCAGGTAGCAAGTGACCGATAACGGGGGTGTTGAATGACTAGCAACCCAATAGAGAAAAACAAAGAACAATGGGGGAACCACATCATCCCAAGGCTCTTTATATAGGAAAGGAAAATTCAAACACACTAAAGGTACTTATGGGGGCACAATGTCATCCCATAGTTAGCCTTCAGGACACCTTCCTGATCACCTCCACTAGTTCTACTTGTTAAATCAAATGGACAAGAAAGCTCCTAGGAAATAGACATATGAACAATCTCCTAAAATAACACAAGATATAATAGCACAAAGTCTACAAGTAACTTATTTTCTCATTTAGATAAAATAATATGAATCACAATCTAAGCTCAAAGTCTTAGTAATGCCTTTCAATTTGGGCAGAGTTTTGCTTTTGATAATCAAAAAGGTCTCCTTTGTAATAATGAAAGAGTTTACATTATATAGAGGCCAAGAGAGACTTGCCACTTTCTCCCAATGAAGTGACCTATTCAGTGCACTCAATGCCTTGGATGTATTCTTGGTTTGGTTAGGAAGAGCCTTGCTAGAGTACGACAGTTGCCTTAAATATGGCATGTCAATTCATCTTAGTGCCTCCTTAGCCTGAATCACTCATTCATTCACCTACTTAGCCATGCAACTATCTACTCTATCTTCACCTCCAAGGGGACAAGTAGATGGCACTTTCAATGTTACCAACTCCCAAATATCTACCCGGTGAGCTACTTCACCTACTAGAAATAACTCCCAATGAGTTTCCCTCTTTGTCTCTTCCTTCTCTTGGTCTAGCCTTAGGCTTTTTGAATGCACTTAGGTCTGTGCTTTAAGTCTACTAAAATCAATCGACACTTCATTCATACAAATTTGATGTTCATGGGACCATCATTTTTCCTAGCAACTTCCTTGTGTCTTTCTCACTTGCCATGGTCACTTTCCACTGTGATGCTAGTGAGGACACGTGGTAGCTTCTGATGCATTAGGTCAGGACACATGGCAGGTTGCACTCTATGAAGCTTCATCCAAAATTATGTCTCATCTCGTGACACTTGGCAGCTTCCATGGCCCTCTGAGGCTCAAACCTTTCTCAAAGGGAACTTTAAGGTCTTCTTAGTGGCCTTCAGCTTTGATTCTTTGATAGGCTAACATCCCCTTTATTTCCTTCTACACGTGGCACCTTCTACTCTTCAAACAAGTGCCACACGACATCTTCCATAGGAATGGGTGAGGACACATGACATCTTCCACTATTGACACTTGGCAGCATCTGTCTCCTTGATCCTTTGCGACATCATAGAAACATTTAGGGCTCAGTTGGGCTCTCACAGATGATGACACTTGCCAACCTCCACTGAGCTTTGGAGGGGACACGTGGTCACTTCTACTACTATTAAATGAATACACTAGGACCTTATATAGTTGCCACTTGTCACCATCTACTAGACTCTAAGAAACTTATCGAAAGAAGCCTCGTAGCTTATGAAAAGGTTGGAGACATGGACACTAACACATGGTAGTTTTTACTACATTGGGATGGGACATGTGGCATGGTCCAAATACTTTAAACAGTCACATGGATGCAGACATGTGGTAGCTTCTACTTTAATTTAGTCATTCACCCTCGGGCCCACCATGGTCTTTGCTTAAAATAGTGAAGGTAAGGGAAGAGACTATGGATATTGGCACTTGGAGGTTTTTGACAAGCTTCAAAGGGACATGTGGTAGCATCTACCAATTCATAAAAACAAAGTGTAAAGGGGGTCAACTCATGACACTTGGCAGCATTCGCTTGACGCTTTTTATTATGCATATTTCTCTTCATAACTGAGGCAGTCTTTAAACCTTTGAACCTAGTGCATTGAACTGATTGAACATTGAACCCATTAAACCAATGAACCAAAATGGTTCAAGGTTCAACAGTTCAATGGTTCAAGCTTTTGAGACTCGTTTAATGCTCGGGGCCGTGAAACTTTGAAACAATTGAACCAAAGCATTGAACTTGTCTTGAAAGTGTCCAAGTGTGAGAAACTAGTCCCTTTTGATTGAACTCACCCATAAAAGCCTTTGAGCGTATTGAACCTATTAGCCCCTTTACCAAAAAGTTTGAGAAAATGATGAAATTGAATGTTTCAAAACAAATTTTTGGAAAGGGGAAAAACAATTTTGGCCATGCAGGACCAAAATATTCCTATGTTGTCTGAAAAATGAGGAATCACTTTTCAAAGACAAAAGCTGGCTCCTATTGGGGAACTTCCTTTAGATGACAACTCAGAATAACTGAGGGGAGTAGAAACTAGAATCTCCAGTGCCTTAAAGTGTGCCATTGGGCTATGGAGTCATGCTACCCAAAAAGAAAGGCTCCAAAAAAAATGAAAACAAAATGAAAAAAATAGAACAACAGACCATACAAATATACATATGTATAGGGGAACTCATCTGATACTTCAAGAGTTGAAGTGCTTCAAATGTTGCCCATTGTGAGGCAGAGAAAAGAGAGTGCCATCTTGATATTTCAATAGGAAACTATTTTTACTGTTGAGATGATGAATAGTAAAAGGACCCCTCCACAGGGAATCAAACTTTCCATGCATCCCCTTTGGTTCTCTCCTCTTGTCCCATAGTAGGACTTGATCTTCAATTTGGAAATCATGATTCTTTGTTTTTTGGTCGAAGAGCTTCTTCACCAAAATTTGATGGGTAGTGATTCTATCCACCACTGTAGTTCTCTTCTCATTTAGCTTAGCAAGGCACATGATCCTCTTTTCAAGTGAGCTCTCATATGTTTGATCTTCTATCGCTTTAGCCAATTTCAATGATGGCAATTCCAAGGTGATTGGTATCTTAGCATTTACACCATAAATAAGTTAGAAGGGAGACATACCAATTGCTCTCTTTGGTGTAATTTTATCCACCCATAGTGCATCAACCAATGCCTTATGCCAAGTCCTTTGGTTGTCGTCCACCAGCTTCTTGATAATAGTCACCAGGTTTTTATTGCTCAACTCAGCCTATCCATTCCCTTGTGGGAAGTAATCAAAAGAATGGGAGAGTGTAATTCTATAGTGGAAGTAGAATTGAGTGATCTCCTGGGAAGTGAAGCAGGTGGCATTGTCAGTGACAATTTTGATTGGGACCCCAAACCTAGACATGATGTTTTCTTTGAGGAAATTTCATACTAATTCTGAGGTAGCATGTTTGGTTAGAACTGCTTCCACCCATTTGGTGAAATATTCTATCACCATAAGGACATAATCATGTCCAACGCTTGATGATGGGTTCACAACACTAATAAAGTCAATTCCCCATTACTGGAAAGGCTCTTCTATGATCACTGGTTCGAGAGGTAGAGCAACTAGCTTGGGCCTTCTGATAAACTAATGGCATAATTCACATCCCCTGACCCACTTGTATGCATCTTGAAAGAGAGTTGGCCAATAGTACTTGGTTCATAGGATCTTAGAAGGAGTTTGTCATCGAGGTAGAAAAATGTCCCTCATAAGTTGAATTGTGGAAGGACTTTAGAAGTTGGCTTTGTTGTTCCTTGTCCACACAGTGAAGGAATGTTCCATCAAGGTGCCTCTTGTACATACCATTATCTTAGAGGACAAAATTAGCAGCTTTCAACTTGATGGTCCTCCTTTCTTTATAAGATAGGTTTGTAGGACATTCACCATAAGTAAGGAAATGAGGAATACTTGAATACCACTCATTTGTGGTGGTGACAAAGAGGACTATAGGTGAGTCATCCACTTTTGGCTCTTCATGCTCCATCTCTCCTAGCTTGTTATCAGCAATCAATTGGCATAGCCCCTTCCCATGCACCAACTTTGTTGGCTTGATGATTAGATCAAACTCTTGGATTTTTGCAACCCAATTGCCTCTTTTCATCCCAAACTCCTACTGAGTCAGTATAGATTTCACTGTTGTGTCAGGGACCAAGGCAGTCACTCGAGAATTGAGGATTTAGAAACAAAAATGTTTCACAGCCTTCACCACTATGTAAGCATGCTTCTCCATATTTGGGTACTTCAGCTCATGAGATATGAGAGGACAACTCATGAAGGAAATGGGAGATTCCATACCTTCTTTATTCTATTGAAACAAAATTGTTGAAAGCATATGTTCTGAAGCATAATTGTAAATAGTGAACTCTTTGCTATAGTCTGGGCAAGCCAAAATTGAAGCATGGTATTTCTATGCAAAATTGCTTTCTACATTCAAAGAAGAAATAAGAAACTAAAAGAAATGGTCAAGGCTAGAAGATACCTGATAAAGTCGTGTGCACCGAAATTAGACGTTGGAAGATTCTCCTCTTTGGCTATGGAGGAATGACACCTGCGAAGAAAAGAGACTGAAACACGGAAAAACATCAGTCAAAGGATATGGTGGGCTGTCAGGCAAACGCCCGATCTCGAAAGTACGAAGACTTCCTAGAAGGATATCAACCCACTGATAAAAAAGCAGAATATTAGACTAAAGTAGATAAAATGGAAGATAAAATGACATAAATAAAGGATAGAAAATAAAATGCGTACCTGATAATGAAGTAAAATGTTCTGTGTAGTCACCGATGTCGGTCTCTATGTTGCCGGTGTCGGTTGAAAAGGTGCTGACGTCGGTTAAGATACCGGCGTCGGTAGGGGTGGTGACCGGCGTCAGTTGGGGCAAGTTCTGGATAGAGTTTGGACGAATTGCAAAAGGTCTAACAGAGTTGGGATAGGGTCTGGTCAAGGTCAGGACAGGGTCTGGATAGGGTCTGAACAAGGTCTAATCAAGGTAATGTCGAGTCTAGACAGGGTCTGGGGGTTTTGGTCGAGTCTGGATGGAGTTATAAACTGGGATAGTGGGCAGAGATGTAAGGAAGGGACTCAGGGCTCAGGTCTATGATCTGAAGATCTGAGATGATAGAAATAGAAACAACAAACAAATAATAACCAGAAAGAAATAAAACAAACAGAGTAAATACTTACCTGCCAGAAGACATGATAAAAGCCATGATTGAAGTTGTTGAAGCGTTGCCATAAGTTGATCGAAGCGAATGTAGATTGGTTGAACGCTGGAGTTGATTGATCGCCAGAGTTTTTTGAATGTCTGAGTTCGGGGGTCAATTGATTGATTGATTAGTTGATTAGCCTTCGGGATTGATCGGCAGATACTGATGAAGGCGAGGGACGGTTCGAGAGACGGTTCAATAACCGTTTGAGAAACCGATTGGGAACCGAATGATAACTGATAACGGATAACGGTAAGGTGACCGACGTCGACAGGATTACCGATGTCGGCTGATAAGTGACCAACATCGGTGACATCGACTGGGTAACGACCGTCATCGGCAGATGCACAATGGGGATAGAGTCTAGCTTTAGCTCTGTGCTCATTGTTACATGCTGCCAAGGTCAAGGCTAGTGGAAAAAGTGATTGACAAGGGTTAAATAGGCAAAGAAGAATAAGACGGGGGATGACCAGGGGAGTCGACACGATTTCGGTGTCTACATTTGCCCCTTTTTGTCTTGTTGGTTATTCTGGATGAACTGCAAGACAAAAATAGGAGTGATTGCCCCAGGTGTGGGATAAGGTTGATTTCATCTTATTGATTGTTTGAATGAACTGCAAGACAAAAACAGGTAGCAGATTGCCCCCATTATGGATGAGGTATTCCCCCTCAAAGCAGGAGTCAAGGGAAGGGAACTGGGAATCGGGTGCTGATTTGACAAAGAGTGGATGGAAAAGGGGTGAGGGTGAACGCTGCAAAAGTCGTGATTGCGCGTAACCATGTCACAGGATAGATAGGTCAAATGGTCATAGTCAAAGGTCAAGGAGTGCCAAAATTGAAGTAATCAAGCCCCAACATTTAGTCATCTGCTGATTGGATTACTCAATCTAAGCTGAAGCTCCAAATGGGTCATCGCATTTTAGGTATCCCAGGCTCAGGAAGTGCTCCTAGAAACACAAAAAAGTCACAAGTAGTGTGGATCAACTGGCTTACAATCCTATACTTGTGAGGGTCAAAAAAGGTCTGCACATAATTCTGCTAACCAGTCATGAGGTAGCATACATGCAAAAACAACCAAGGCAACAGTGTCTTGGAAGTGATCGAGGTTGGAGGAGAGAGGTATGATCTCCAATGGTTAGTGGGCGAGGGGAGGAATGGATGAAAGGATGTGGCCGAGCTAACCCCAAAAGGCAGTCATGTCATCTGAGTGCTGCCTACATAGCCCCAGTCATAGGGCTTCAGGCTAATGTAGTTCAGAAAAAGGGTCCGAGTAGTAGACAGGTGGTCAAAATGGTCGATAGATTGGTCTTGGTTATGACGAAATGATGAGGAGAAGAGATGTGGCAGCCGTTTCCAAATGGCGTATTCTGCAACATTGGTTGAGAGGTCTTTCATCCTGAGCAATATTCCATATTCATGATGGATGTATGCTAAAAATGAATTGAGGTCTATTTATGCTTCAGTAAGTATTGGTTTATGCTTAACATAAATTGCAGCGGGTCGATAGTTTCCATGTGTATTGGTGTCCATAGAAACTAGGGTGAATAGGCTATGGGAGTGGTCTGAAAAGAGAGTTGAGGTGAGTTGATTGACAAGTGATGAAGGTGAATGTGACTAAAGTGCAGAAGAAGTGAAAAGCATAGTGCTCTCTCATTGGCAAGGACCAAAAAGATAGCATAGATAGGGGTTATGAGAACCAAGAGCCCCATCATGCGTGACGTCGTTGACCATAGTTATGTTAGAGCGGTAATCGAATCACTTTGACATTAAAGTGAGCTCAAAGTCCCTTGAGCAGGTGATAGGAGGAGGAAAAAGGGTAACCCATTTTAAGAGCAGAGATAACTTTGCCTCTTTTTATAGGAGACCCTGAGACAACTATAAGTCAAGTCCTTTTTTCATTTTTCATTTTTTTTTTTTTTTTGGGGCAGACTGATCGATGCGGGAAGCCTGCATAGAGATGTCATTTGCTTGGTGGTCAATTGTGAAGCTGATCAATGTGGGAAGCTTCTAAAATAGTGTTGTTTATTTCCAGATTAGTCATAGCCATCCTTCAAGGGAGTGGTCTAGATTTTTATTTAATATAAAGGCTTTTGAATAGCTGTCCTTCAAGGGAGCAGTCTATTAATTACAACAATGATAGTACAACTGTCCTTTGAGGGAGCAGTCTGCTTTTTTATTTTGATATTGATATAGTGACCATGGATATTGGGACATCTTGATTTGTTTTGACAAAAATGTGAGTCGTGGACAAGATTATAGAAGGTCAAGGGCTCCCTTTTATGAGGACAAAAGCATCCATACAGCATAAAAGGGTTATAGGAATTGTTAAGAGGAATAGGGTTGAAAGGAAGTAGGATTAAGAGGACGGGGATTGCTCAAGGTACGAGCTCAAGTTAGGGTTGAAAGGAAGTATGGATCAAGAGAAGACAGACGGTAAGTCCCTGATCCATACTTGTGCATGATAATAAAGGGTCCGAGCCAATTAGGAGCAAACTTGCCTCGTTTACTGCACTCCATATTGGTCACGTGTTGATTGATGAGTGGATGTGAAGTTGACTGATATGGTCGTTGATTGGTCGAGACTGGTTGAATGTGTGGATAAAAAGGTTGGTCAATGTTTGGTTGAGATTTGGTCATTTGATAGTTGGTCAATGGTTGGTCGAGGGTTGATTGGTTGGTATTTGGTCTTTGGTTGGGTCGAATGTTTGGTTGAGGTTGGGTTAAATATTTGGTTGCTAGTTTGGTTGAGGCTAAGTTGAAAGAGTGATTGATATGTGGTTGAGACTGTGTTGAAAAATTGGTCGAGGTTTGGATGAAGGTTGAATTCCCCCAGCGGCTAGGGAGAATGTTTGATGGATTGGTTAAGGTCGGTTGAGGTTTAGTGGTCAGATGGACTGTGTTGATGTCGAATAAGGGGGTTAAAGGTGACAAAGGAACTAGAACCTGGTGTGGAGATCCCAATTTAGGTGATGAGGTTGGAGAGGCATGAGTTGATGTTGATGATTTGGTAAAGAGGTGGTCAAGAGGATCCTTGATGAGAAGGGAATCCTTTCTCCGTTGGTGATGAATGACAGCTTTAAGAGCGCAACAACGCTCAGTGTCATGTCTCGGAGTATGATGATAGTGACAGTATTTAGAGTTGTCGAACCAAGAGGGTCTTGATCTGAGAGTTGATGAGAGGGGTGGTGTTAAAGGCTTGATAACGTGGTCAAGAAGAGAGGTGTCATTCCCCAGACATTGGCGAATGGTGACCTTGAGGGCACAACAATGTTCTGTGTCATGTCCAGGCGTGCGATGATATGCACAAACACGAGTGTCGTCAAACCAAGGCAGTTTAGGTCTGAGAGATTGATATGGTTTGAGAGGTAGAAGGTTGAGGTGAGATGACTACAACAAGTGCCGTAACAGCAAGGTATAAGAACCTGCTAACGGGTCTGGATATTTTATTGTACTGAGGGTTGATGACGTTGGTTTGAGAGGCATAAGAGACGTTGGTCGATGATTTAGAGAAGATATATGTTTGACAGGTTGATAGAGTAATGGAGGCAACGTGCCTCTATGAAGGATGGGAGTAGGAAGCACTCCAATTAAAGTGGATGGATGTGGGCCTAGGATTGAAGGTAATGACGAAGGTGGGGGAGGAGTCCTCCAGTGTGGTCTAGTGGTCTTCATGGGTTTGAGTCGAGGGCCACTATTGTGCGAGGCAAGGTTAGATACGGGTTTGGGTTTAGATGTGGACGGAGGTGAGTGAGATATAACAATCTCAGGCAAAGGGCAAGAGGAAACTATGACTGGGTCTTTCTCAATCGAAATGGGCAAAGAGACTGGTTCTTCTCTTGGTGGAGAAGAAATAGGAGAGTGTGGCTCCTCAAGTAGGCAGATGGCAGGGATGATCATGCCTTCTACGTGTGCTTGAGGAGTGGGTGAGGTAAGGTCTTTGGATGAAGGTAGGGCTAATGGCATAGGTGTGGTGAAGGCGTCCTCCAGTATGAGAGAGGTCGATGGAGGACTAATAGGAGAAGAGGGTCCTTCATCCTGTGAAGAAGGTTGGTCAGGGACAAGAGGTAAGATAGTGTTGATGGTGTGTATATCATGGTCTTGAGGGTCATTGATCATGGTTTGGACGTTGTCTTGAGTAGGCGGGTGATTAGGAAAAGGTTTTTTGAAGATGTCGAGGTTTTGGTTGGGCGGTGCATTCGGGTTATCCAAGATAAGATCGCCCTTGTCTAGCATGTCCTGGATGAGGTTTTTAAAAGTTTGACAGTGATCCGTATCATGGCCTTTGACACGGTGATAGTTACAAAAGTGGTTCTCCCTGTACCATGTAGGGATAGGTGTTGAGGGGTCGAATTGATGTGGTTGGATTGAAGGGAGATTGAGGACCCCCTGCTTGATGAGTTTATCCAAGACAGAGGCATATGACTCTCCAATTAGAGTGAATTGACGCTGTATGGATTGACGTTGAAAATGTTTATTAATGTAGTCTAATGTTGAAGATGCTGGTCGGTTAGTTATTGTTGAAGATGATGGTCTAAAGATGACGGTGTTTGCCAACCCCTTAGATTGAGAGTGGGTAGAAGAAGGTCTGGAAGAAGAATGGTCATTGGTTCTTGTGTTAGTGTTACACAATTTGACCTTATCTTCTTCAATAGCGTAGAGTTCAAGCTTTCGAACCATGGTGAAGGCCTCGTCGAAAGTGTGGAATGTTTGAACCCGCAAGGTGGATGAGATGTGACTGACACATGCTCAGGAAAAGAGCTCAATGAGCTCGGGTTGAGGCAAGGAGAAGGAGAGCTGGTTAATCAAGCCTCTCCAACAGGCGACAAAATCAATTACTGATTCGTCATCAAATTGCCTAATGGAGTAAAGGTCTGTGATCGAGACTTGTTTAGTGATATTGATTGAGAAATGGTCAATGAATAATTGAGCGAGTTGAATGAATGAAAAGATAGAATGTCTAGCAAGGGAGCTATACCAATCAAGGGTAGGGCCAGAAAGAGACATAGGGAACATGCGTAAAAGTAACGCATCATCGTGGGCAATAAGATAGCAGGCATGTCTGAATGCCGTTAGATGTTGTTGTGGGTCTTCCTTACTCTGAAAGCGAGTAAATTTAGGAAGTGTCCAATGGTTGGGGTATGGTCGGATAGGGACAGAAGGATGAATGGGCTCGTTGTAAATCTGGTCATATGAAGAGACATTATTTGAATCGGAGATAGAAGCTTTGAGACTGGACATTTTATCCATCAGCATCTTGATGACGTCTACTGACAGATTGGTGGACGGAGCGCCCCCTAGGTTGTAAGGCACTTGAAAGAGGCTAGAGGAGGTATACGATGTAGTCGGTTGTACCAGTAAGGGCGAAACGTACAGATGACTAGTCGCAGGGGCAGAAGTAGAGGCTAAGGGTGGTTGCGTCATGAAGGTCGAAGGTATAAGTTGACTAGGCACCGCCAAAGGTGGTTGAATAGTGGGACTGGTAGAAGGATAGGTTGGCACTCCTAAATTTGTGGGCATAAGAGTGTAAGGGGTCAAGACAATCAAGTTCTGATATGATGTAGAACTTGGTTAAATTGCAGGTGATTGAGGGGGTAACAAAACCCCGATGGAGGTCGGTCTAAAAATAGACAAAGAGGCCAAACTTTTCGTATTGGCCATGGTTGAGTTAACGGTTGAGGCAAAAGGCTGAGTCAAAAAGGGGTGGATGACGAATGGTGTCGATGTCGTCACCATGTCACCTGAAAGGTCTCACGTTGGGTTTCTCGTGAGATAGTTATGGAGGGCTGTGGTATCGAAATCCTAGTCCCCTTCAGGGATGATGGGAATTTGAGTCGGGGTCAGGGTCGGTCCTGTAGGAGTTCTTTCAGTCTCTGAGTGGAACTCCATGATAGGACGGGTTAGAGATGGGGTAGACGAAAGCAGTTGACGGCTAGAGTGGTAAAAAAAAGGGCCTTGGTTTGACTGCGTGTCAAAACCATACAAGGCAAGAGAGAACGTCCTCACACGCTCAAACAAGCAGATAAGAACTAAAAAGATGAAGACACAAGCAGATCCTTAAACCCTAGAAGTAATTTTTTTTAGGATTATAGTGGCTTATGCCTTAGAATGTGTGTAGAGGAAGATTGGCTTTGAGTCAGGTCTTAGAAGAAGTCTATGAATGGTTTTGGGTTAGTTATGGTACTCAAGAAGTCTATGTTAGGGTCCGTACGAGGCCTGGTGCTAAGGAACAAGCTCCCCTCACTTCACGAGTCCAGTGGTAAGCTGGGCCTGCTTAGCCAAAATATACTTCACCTAGAGATTATCCTCCGCCAGAGAACGGAGTGGGCTTTCCCCTTGGTGATGAAATCCAAGCGAGATTGCCAGGACGGGTAAGGTATCCACTGGGGGATGAAATCCTAGTCGGGCCTTGTCTCAGGTAAGTTAAAATGTTTGTTTTGTGCAGGTGGTTTGGTCGTGTAACATCAAGTGATCTAGATTAATTCAATATGCGGTTTAATTACTATGTGTGGTCTAAGAGATGCAGGCAAATAGAAATGAATGCAAAGTGTTTTAATGCCCAAGTCGAAATGTTTGTTCGTATGAAGACGAATGGAGAAAGAGTCGAAGAATATGAGTTTTAGCTAGTCTAGAAGTGCAAGAAAGAAAGAAATGTTCTTTTTAATCCTGCTTATGGTGTCATTAAGAAGAGACGAGAGGAGGCAAAAAGGAAGGAACCTAATGCACCTAAATGAACGAAAGAAAGAAAGAAAGAACCCAAGGAGGCCCTAGTGTCCCACCGGGCGTGCCAGAATGTTTCTATGCAAAATTGCTTTCTACATTCAAAGAAGAAATAAGAAACTAAAAGAAATGGTCAAGGCTAGAAGATACCTGATAAAGTCATGGGCATCGAAATCAGACGTTGGAAGATTCTCCTCTTTGGCTGTGGAGGAATGACACCTGCGAAGAAAAGAGACTGAAACACGGAAAAATGTTAGTCAAAGGATATGGTGGGCTGTCAGGCAAACGCCTGATCCCGAAAGTACGAAGAGTTCCTAAAAGGATATCAATCCATTGATAAAAAAGCAAAATATTGGACTAAAGTAGATAAAATGGAAGATAAAATGATAGAAATAAAGGACAGAAAATAAAATGCTTACCTGATAATGAAGTAAAATGTTCTGTGCAGTCACCGATGTCGGTCTCTGTGTTGCCGATGTCAGTCGGAAAGGTGCCGACGTCAGTTAAGATACCGGCGTCGGTAGGGGTGGTGACCGGCGTCGGTCGGGGCAAGTTCTGGACAGAGTCTAGATGAATTGCAGAAGGTCTAACAGAGTTGGGATAGGGTCTGGTCAAGGTCGGGACAGGGTCTAGACAGAGTCAGGATAGGGTCTAGACAGGGTCTGAACAAGGTCTAATCAAGGTAATGTCAAGTCTAGATAGGGTCTGGGGGTTTTGGTCGAGTCTGGATGGAGTTATAAATTGGGATAGTAGGCAGAGATGTAAGGAAGGGACTCAAGGCTCAGGTCTATGGTCTGAAGATCTGAGATGATAGAAATAGAAACAACAAACAAATAATAACCAGAAAGAAATAAAACAAATAGAGTAAATACTTACCTGCCAGAAGACATGATAAAAGCCATGATTGAAGTTGTTGAAGCGTTGCCATAAGTTGATCGAAGCGAATGTAGATTGGTTGAACGCTGGAGTTGATTGATCGCCAAAGTTTTTTGAATGTCCGAGTTCGGGGGTCGATTAATTGATTGATTAGTTGATTAGCCTTTGGGATTGATCGGCAAACGCTGATGAAGGCGAGGGACAGTTCGAGAGATGTTTCAATAACCATTCGAGAAACCGATTGGGAACCGAATGATAACTGATAACGGATAACGGTAAGGTGACCGACGTCGGTAGGATTGCTGACGTCGGCCGATAAGTGACCGATGTCGGTGACATCAGCTGGGTAACGACCGTCGTCGACAGATGCACAATGGGGATAGAGTCTAGCTTTAGCTTTGTGCTCATTGTTACATGCTGCCAAGGTTAAGGCTAGTGGAAAAAGTGATCGACAAGGGTTAAATAGGTGAAGAAGAATAAGACGGGGGATGACCAGGGGAGTCGACATGATTTCGGTGTCTACACATGGGCAATGGTAGTCTTGACATCCTCAAAGGTCAACTTGCCTTCTTCAGTCCAGCTAAAGGTGGCTTTTATTTTCATCATGTTTACGATGTGCCTGGTCTTCTCAACAAACTCAGGGATTAACCTCCATAATAAATTCACCTTTCCAAAGAAAGAGTGAATAGTAGTCTTGCTTGTGGGCAAGGAAAGTTCTTGGATAGATTTGACTCTGTCTGAGTCAATATTTATGCCTCCTTTGGACACAATGTGACAGAGAAGTTTCCCCTCTTTTACTCCAAAAACTAACTTCTTGGGATTTAAGGAAATGCCATTCTAGTAGTAGCGTTCCAGCACTTGCTGTAAATGGCTCACATGATCTAGGCGATGCTTAGAGAAGATAGTCAAGTCATTAAGATAAACTTTGATGAACTTACCCATCTCATCTTTGAAGGCAAGGTCCATTGCTCTTTAGAAGGTAGCACTAGCATTTATCAAGCCAAAAGGCATTCTTTTATATGTAAACGTGCCCCAAGGTGTGATGAAACTGGTCTTATGTTGGTCTACTTCACCAACTTCAACTTGATTGTATCCTGAGAAGCCATCTAGCATTGATAACATCTCCAAGCCTGTCACTATCTGTAGCACTTAATCCATGATTTGCAAAGGATAATTATCCTTCAAAGATGCTTGATTCAAATTTCTAAAATCCGCACAAAGGTGAATTTCACCATTCTTCTTCCTTACAGGCACTATATTGGCAATCTAGGTGGAATGATGGATTGGGAAGATTATCCTGGCATTTAGCATTTTCTGAATTTCTGATAAAATAGTACCTGATATTTTTGGATTATAATGTTGAGACTTTTGCCTATAAGGTGTTGAATCAGCCTTGAGAGGAATGTTGTGTTGAATTTCATTAGGCTGAAGTGATTTCAAGTCATCATAGGAGTATGCTAGGACATTTATGCATTCATTAAGCAAAGCAATGAATTTGAAATGTTTCTCAAGAGTACAACACTTCCCAATGTTCACCATCTTAGGATTAGCCTTGGTTCCCAAATTTACTTGATCAAACTCCTGGGAGGAGCTTGAATCCATTTGTTGTTGTTTGATGAATCTATCATGCTCATCAAATAGCTTCTCAAGGGAAATAAGGCCTTTGGGAATTTTATTCCCTTTCAGTTGCAAGAACCCCTCAGCTGTGCTTAAAATCAATTTAAGAGTCAGTTCAGGCTCTTGAGGTTCACTGCCTTCAAAATGTAGCCATTTAAACCTATCCTTCTGCTCTAGGAAGGCAATGATGTGATTGTCATTATCAAATACCTACCAATAACTAGCGTTATCAAGCATGCTTGGTCTAAAGACCAGCTCAACAGTGTACCTGTCTCCTTTAAAGTCTAGGTGGGGGACCAAGAGAGTAGCTAGAATAACCAATGCATTCACCTGGTCATTGATTTCTCTGGGAACTACAGAGATGCTGAAAGCATCAAAGTCTTCAAGTTGGTCCCAGACTAGATTGCGGTAATGATGCAATCTTTCATTCTTGGTTTGGTACAGGTTGCTTACCTGACAAACCACTAATTCAGAATTTGCTTTGGCATGAAGGAGCTTGATGCCTTTGTCCCTAGCAACTCTCAATCCCAAAAATAGAGATTCATACTCAGCTGTGTTATTGGTGTTGCTGAATTACAACTTATAAGATGAAGGAAAAATATCTCTCTGAGGAGATATTAACACAACCCCAACTCCTGAACCAGTGGAGGAGCAACTGCCATCGAATTCAAGAATCCATACCTCATTTGATATTGATTTGCCTTGGGGTTTTTATTTATTCTGAGGGGATTCTTCCACACTTGCATTGGGCTCAGCCAATTCTTTTACTGTTCCACCTGAATACATTTCCAAGTTGTTACCTGCAGGAGTTTCATTAGATGCCTCATGAACTTCATCCATAAATAGAAAGTAGTTACCCAGGCTTAGAGACTCGAATAGGATTTGAGCTTCAGGTGCTGAGGTCTAGGTAACTACGTATTTTGATTCTTTTTTAGGAAGTAGCCTCTTCATGACACCTTTGAATCGAATCCTTGCCTCTAATAAATCCATGCTCAATTCACCACCAACATCCTTACAGAAATTCTACCCAAGAAGGATACCATATGATGCTGGGACATCTGCTACCAAGATTGTCATCTTGATTCTTTTGTCTGGAAAGACAGCAAAGGCAAATTGGGCATCTTTTATTTACCTTAA